>JASAND010002173.1:0-13290 GCA_030248195.1 Trissonchulus latispiculum | reverse complement strand
ATGCGTCTGTCAAAAGATTCTGATCCCGACTATCGACCCACTTTCACAGGAATTCAAAATGTCAATTTTTGTCAATTTTTTTTTCCTGTGACTATTCGTGGAGCGACATGGAATGTGCAGATTAGAATCAGTCAATTTTTTTTTCCTGTGAATTTTTGTGGAGCGACAGGAAACTAGTCGATTTAAATTGATCGATTTTTTTTTCCTGTGACTAAATTTTGAGGGTACGGAATTGGGTTGATTAAAAATTATCAATTTTTTTTTCCTGTGAATCCTTACGGAGCGACATGGAATGTGCTGATTAGATTCAGTCAATTTTTTTTTCCTGTGAATGATTCGCGAAAACATGTCATTCCATGGAATTGGGTAAATATATATGGAATTGGGCCATTTGATGTGGATTGTTTCATAAAGCCGAACTGTCTCCAAAACATTCACAGGAATTTATGCAGAATATAGTAAATGGCAACTGGTCTCTCACTGGCTATCGTCTCTCACCACGTAGAGAGAAAATAGCAAACCCGACGAAGGAGGCAACTGCAACATTTCATCAACATCAACTTTATAATTTATTTTTGAACAACCTTTTCTGCTATTGCGAAGAACTTTATAATTAATTTTTGAACAACCTTAATTCTGCTATTGCGAAGATTTTATTTAATTTTGTTGCAAACATTAAGTCCTTAATTCCATTTAGGAATTCCATTGCGCATTTAGGTAAAATTTTCGCAATATTTACACTTGCAATTGCACAGGAATTCTTCGTAAATCTACGCATTTGTTGCACTATCCCTGCCATTTTTACACACCCTACGATCTATGCCTACGGGATCTGAAATTAACAACTTAAAATTTCTTTACTTACAGCAAATACAGCAATTTACTAATTATTTCAACAGATATTTACACCCGTACATCAATATAAACCATTGTCAAACAAAGTCAGTCAGTCAGTCAGCGTCTGTTCGGAGAAAGGGTCCGTGACGAGAACAGGATCAACGGCTGCCAAAATTGGAAGGTCGACACATTGTACAGACATCGTTCGGAGATTTCTTCCACATGGAAATAACAGAAGAGAATTTGGCACGTTTCCTTGGTGGAGAACCTAGAACAGCAGAAACTGAAAATTAGTACATACATACATTAACATAGGGTCGGGTTCTGGGGGGGGGGGTTGTCCCAAGAAAATTCTGAGGGGGCTTGTACCTGTAAAACTGGTGGGTAAAACAAGGCTTGTAAAACAAGCATAAATTTACGCTAATAGTAATATCAACTCAAATTTTAAGGAAATTGAAGTTGGCGCAAAAAGTGTCAATTTTTAGACAAAAATCTAAAAATTTAGATCGATTTTTTGGAAAAAGTAGGAAATCGTAGTAAAAAATTCCTTGTCCCTTGCCCCAACTCCAACTCTGACTGACAGACTCCAACTCTGACTGAAGACGGGGAAGGACATGCGGGCACTCTAAGATTGCGTGTTTCAGAGTGCTTTCTGTGTTTCAGTGTTTCAGAGAATGGAATATAACCACTATCACATACCCAAATCAAAGATGACCTGGCATTCTTCATATGGTTCGACCTGGACCAAACGTTTGTCCCCATCGTCGAAATCAGCATCAAACTCAGCCGAATCGCATTGCGTCGCAGCATCGTACCGGCTACGGGGCGAAAAGGGTCGCACAGTCTGCATTCTAGATCGTTGGCTTCGTCGTTTAGGACCTACTACAATGAGTAATATTCACAAATCTATCATACAATTTGAAATTTCTATTTAAACTCAAATTCAGGAATATTGACTTCGAACCGCCAGTTTGGAATATAAAAGTAGAGAAAGGGACAGTATAAAACCACATTCAAAGCTTGTTTAATGGGTTGGTGTATTCAACTAAAAATTTCCAAAATAACCAGCAACAACATGGAAACTAAACTGACTCGTCGCAACGCCTTGTCCCGATTCTCCTATGATGCGGCCACCTGGTAACAACAGATAACTGCTGGACAGGTCCACAGGTTCCGACTTCTTCACAGCGACCTCAGATTCCGACTCCTTGACAGCTGAACTGTCCGCACACTCAGCATAGGAGACCTCACTAGAAAGGTCGTCGGTGGGATTCAATGGAGGACTCGCTAAAAATTGAAACCACAACACGTCATAAAATAAGGATATATATATATATATATAGTAAGTTAGTTAAACATAGATAGATAGATTAATACATAGATTCAGCTTATCTCCAGTTATCGAAAGCTAATCTTTTGGCGACTGAGACCGATCTCTTCCCCGGCTACCGAGTTTGCATTCCAAGGATCGCATTCAATGACGGATTGAGGTGTCAGCGAAACGATATTAAAGCTTATTCTAGTTAGGAAGAGGTGAGTGTTTCAATCTTCATATTATAAACTCTTGGTTATAATTATATTAGAACTAATTATGGACTGACTTTGTACGTCTCCTGCCAGAACAACATCATCTTCATTATAGGACTCCTCCAGACCTCCTACTAGAACAATACCATCACAATCGGACTTTTCACGGGGATTTGTCGACTCCATACTGGATAAACTATAATAAAGGTGTATGCCATGAAATGTAGAAACTTCTGTTAAAGTGTGAGTGACTACTTTAACGGTGCTGGCGGGGCGGGGCGGGGTGGGTAGACAGGAACTGGGGGTCAACCACAACAATCCAATACTATTACGGAGGTGGCTCCGCGTCATTCATTGCCTGGGGCGGGTCCGGGAACGCTCCGTCCCTCCCCAGTGGTCCTAGTACTAGAGTTGAGGCGTTAAGAATTTTTCTGGCTTGGGCCTTACCTACTTTTCGAAGTCAAAACACGAACTTTTCAACTCGCTAAGGCACGAGACACCGAGCCATGACCAAACCCCGAGTGAAGGGCAGAGGCCCGGGTCAGAGCCGAGCCCGAAGCCCGGCCCTGAGCTGAGGCTGAAGCCCAGATAAAGCAGTGAAAGGTCCCCCGATTCAGCACGCGTCCCCACCCAAAACCAAAGCCCGAAAGTGGGGATGTGTAATGGGGTGGTGCAAGCTTTTTCTGAACGAGTTCCGCTTCCGGAACCAGACCAGCGAACTAAACTCATAGACAAGAGAAGAGTGCGTAATTGCACTATTAAGATGAAGAGTGAGTCACTAGGGCTCCTCTTCAGTGCATTGCATAACGGCGCTCCCAGCGGTGAATGTCCCCCCGATTGGGGGGGGGCAGGTATACCCCCCCCCCGGTTTGGTGGTGGTGGGTAGCCGAGAAGAGGACCCCGCTTGGTTGGTGGGGGTTATGCGTTACGCAATGCCAAGAGTAAGCCCTCTAGTGGCTTGCTCTTCTTCTAATATAGAAGAAATCATGCACTCTTGTCGTAGACCAATCGACTTCTGCCAACTGATAACATTTGGCACATGGTAGCGACCTTTTAGGAAATTCCCATGTTCTGGCTAGGCGTGAAAAATTGCTGCTCACTAGAGCCGAAGATGCATCCTGGGCCCCGTTGCATAAAACCAGTTGAACAGTCTAACAGTGTTTGATATAGAACCAGCTATTACTTATAAGCTTTAAGGATCAGTAATGATGGTTTCAATTTTTAGCTACGGCTAGTTTTAACGTGCAAAAATATCGTAGCTTTAATTGCAATAATATGGCGAAATATCCTATTTCAATTTTTCCAATTACATCTTAGTAGCTTTCTGTGGAACCCTTGATTGAATCAATGATATCTGTTGCTTCCTTTCTTTACTTGTGGTTGTGCTTCCTTTTTAGTGCGCAAGAATTGACTTTTACAGAAATTAAATGAATCTGATCAGTCGAACTTTTTTATTGGACTGTTGGTTACAAGCCTAACAGTAACAGTCCAACAGTGTTAACTTTTATGCATTACATTCCCAAGAAGCCCCCTCCTCTATATACAACCGTCAAGCTCACCAGTGGTATGATGAAATTCGTTGTGGCTTCTCATTAGGCGCTTAATCAAACACAGTATTTATCGTATCGATCATGTCCCTATCCTTAAACATGTTATGTTATGTTGCACGCACAGCCAACATTGCTTTCTCAGCAGCTACTAACCAAAACTTCTATTGTTTCAAAACACCAAAATGTAAATAAATTAATAACACTCACAATGTACATTTTACTTAAAATCAGAGCACAACGCAGTCAGCACAGTTTATTAAAGATTACTGATATGTACACACCGTCAATAAAAAGTATATATACAGCGTCACTTAATACCAATTGTCCAGTTGCCGAAACAATTCACTGTCAGGCAAACATTTCCCAGCAATCCAGAAAACCAGTTGGGGATAAAATTGAGGATATGACCAACATCTAAAACAAACCATCCGTACAATAAACAAATTAATAGCAAATGAGACAATTGCAGCCACGGTATATTAGCCAAATGGATACGATTTTCCATGGAGTGGTTGTAAAAAGTAAACCCAAAACGAAAACCACAATCAATGTAGGGAGTACACAGGATCACACATCAAAGCAGTCACAGAACAAAACCAACTGTTTTACTTAACAAGGATTTAGCCAAAATCTCCCATTTCGTCTTAAATTATTATAATATTAAAACCCACAGAGCAGGAACCACGTCGGAAAACGAAACAAAAAATCACCTTTATTTCTTCTCAACAGGATCGTGGTGAATTGGACACAGAACAGGAACAATACCAGACTGGACGGCAAAGCGAATTTGAGGGGAATCAGAAACACAGTTTATATGGTATCGAATAATTTGGCCGCTAAACTTGGGACCATCAGTGCGAGCAAGGCGGTCACAATCTCGACATTTGGCCACTCTACCAGAGAGTTGAAGCTGACAGGCGCCACATACACCGCTAATGTCGGCAACACCGGAAGATCCTAAAGTCAAAAAGTAGAATTACCGTTGCAAAATATTTTCTTTTTCGAAATAATGAACACCTGGGGCCAGTTTCATACAAATGTTCTCGAGTTCAACAGTCTAGTAGCTATACTAAGCTGAAAGTTTTCTAGATCCGCAGGTGCAAGAGGATGCAGGTGCATCCTATTGCAAGACACACTGAACAAGTTCTTGAGTTCTCGAGCCAACTAAAATTTTTGTCAACTTGAGACCTACTCGAGAAATTTTCGAAAACCAAGTACAAAAGAGGTTGTTGTCACTGAAACCAGTGAACTCGACAACTCGACGTGTTTTATATGAAACCGGCCCCAGGTACTTTGTTTTGCTGAAAACATGTGAAAGGAACAAGTTAGGTTACGTATGAAAAACACACGATGTCACATAAAAAACGAACATGAGCTCAAATTCTGAAAAAGCAGGCCATTTGCGAAAAAAGAACTCTAATGAACATACTCAAACAATTTTAGGGCGATTGTGTTTGAAAATAAAATGTTTTAAAATTATGTAATAAATAGATAATTACATGAATATTAAATAAATGAGTACAAATATAAATGTAAATCTCACTAGTGGAAGGTGCAGTAGGCTTCCAGAAACGGGCCATTATGCGACTGATTCTCGAAGTGGGAATGACAGGTTTCAAGCTTAATTTAGGAACCTTCAATTCGCAGTCAAGATTGGTAATCCTGGCTAAAAATAGACAACAAGTCAGAAAAATAATTGAACGGACATTAGATCAGCCAAAACTTTGGTTAGACTTCTTTAGGTGGTGATTCCTTTTGGAGACATCAACCTTGAACCCTTATTACTCATTCATTCCTTGGAGTTAAGTAAGCCATTTTATATCAAAATGGAGCTTAATATTTTTCTTTCTAATGAATAGTGAACCTAAAGTTCTCGGAAAGTATTTTACTGCATTTTCAAAGTAATTTAATCTTCCAGATTTTTTGCAGACTAAAGTAAATTTTTTCATGAGGCGTCGGCCACATCATTCGATTCCACTCGCGCGGAGGGTGTTAATGCTAAGAACTTATTTTGGAAAGTTTCATCAAATTTCATCTTGATTTGAGACGTCAAACAATAATATGTGCCCAAAACGAATCACCACCTTACAACAAATACGTAAATTTGTAACGAAATTTACATATGTACAAATTAGTGATGTTTTTAAATAATATCAAGTTTAAAAGATTCATAAAATGTCCACATGTTGGTCAATTTACACGATACAAAAATTAAAACAGCCGGAAATCTTTTAAAATTTTAGTGTACTTATTTTCCGGACAGCTTCTCGTGCCTATCCTATATACCCATGAATAAAATTAGCTGCGCCGACAGTAGAACGGGGTAAAACTATGTTCGGTGCCTGTCAGCCTTTTTTCTAAACATTAACTCACAAACAATATCAATGTTCTTCTGATGCTGGCCCGCAACCGTTTGAACATGTTCCATGCTTTCATCTTTATCCTCCTCATCAAAAGATGAATCCAGCGATCCTGCAGCAATAGACGAAGAAGCACCCATTTCAGCAGTTACTGGATCGCCGCAGTTCAGACATGCAGAATCTACAAGAAATTAGAGTCCACATTTGAGATTCGCTATTAGTAGTGGCAAGAGTACATATAAGAGTAAGAAACTCTTACAGTAGCATGTACATAAATCATGCTAGGTATGCTCGGTGCGTTAAGTCAGTACCCCCCCCCCCGAAAGTCTCGGGGGGGGGGGTCCCACTTAGCACTAATTACACGCTTTCATATAAGCTTGTATCTGCTCGCTGATTGGCCCATTAGCCTAAGGCTTATGGTAGGAATTTTATTAGTTGTTTTAATTAATTAATTATAACTTTAATTAGGTTAATGCAATTAAAAAACTAATTCGACAACTTTGTAGCATTTTTTCTGCTCTTTCCAATGATACAAAAATTGTTGCACATTACACTCCTTCGAATTCTTGTATTATGAAACAATTTTTATATCATTGGAAAGAGCAGAAAAAATGCTACAAAGTTGTCTAATTAGTTTTTTAATTGCATTAACCTAATTAAAGTTATAATTAATTAATTAAAATAATTAATAAATTACATACCATAAGCCTTAGAGAAAACTTAGAAAAAGAATGAAAGAAAAACAGAGAAAAACATTCTGATGTCTGTCTCCAGTTCATCCAATCCTCCGGTGAAAAATTTAGCACAAGCAAAGCATTACAAGTATCACCTCTGCAAGTGGTGCTTCCATTTTAACAATAATTACAGTACACATCAATAAGCAATCATTAAGAACAGGGAAATACCGCGCATTCTAAAAAGACTTACCAACACAAGCGGCTGGATTAGCTGCATCCGATTCAGTAGAAGCAGCAGTGGCAACTTCAGGGTCGCCGGCTCCCACAGTGACTGAAGGAGCACCGTCAGGTGAAACTCCACCGTCCAAAGCACTTGCAGACTTGCTGCAACAGTCCATGGCAGCGCCGGCATCTGCAATTAACAAAGGTTACACACTATAATTTTCATTACTGACAAAATTTTGCACGTTACACTGATGCGATCAAGGCCAGCGTTTATGCATTAAATCTGCCATATTATCTGGGCTCCTTTTCAGTGCATGCGTAACGATGTTCCGTCCACAACACGAACGTTCCCCCTACTAAAAGGGGAAGGGGTATATTTGTCGACCCTCCCCCATCAAACGGAAGAAAATTCGCGTAAGGAGTACCGCTACGCAATGCGAATTTAGAGAGAAGAAGCCCTTCAGTGACTTTAGTCATCTTCTTAAAATTAATAGCGCAAGCATACACTCTTGTAGTTGTAACCGTGAATAATGGTAAAGACACGGGCGCAATAACTATTAATGATAATCCGACGCATACGGAATTCTAATTCCGAATTCTAATTACAAAGAAACTCTTACCAACACAAGCGCCTAGATAAGCTGCATCCGATTCAATAGAAGCAGCATTGGCAACTTCAGGGTCGCCGGGTCCCGCACTGACTGAAGGAGCACCATCAGGTGAAACTCCGCCTTCCAAAGCACTTGCAGACTTGCTGCAACAGTCCATGGCAGCGCCGGCATCTGCAATTAACAAAGGTTACAGACTATAATTTTCATTACTGACAAAATTTTGCACGTTACACTGATGCGATCAAGGCCAGCGTTTATGCATTAAATCTGCCATATTATCTGGGCTCCTTTTCAGTGCATGCGTAACGATGTTCCGTCCACAACACGAACGTTCCCCCTACTAAAAGGGGAAGGGGTATATTTGTCGACCCTCCCCCACCAAACGGAAGAACAGCATACACTCTTGTAGTTGTAACCGTGAATAATGGCAAAGACACGGGTGCAATTAACTATTAATGATAATCCGTCGCATACGGAATGTTATTCCCGAATTCTAATTACAAAGCAGCTCTTACCAACACAAGCGGCTGGATTAGCTGCATCCGATTCAGTAGAAGCAGCAGTGGCAACTTCAGGGTCGCCGGCTCCCACAGTGACTGAAGGAGCACCGTCAGGTGAAACTCCACCGTCCAAAGCACTTGCAGACTTGCTGCAACAGTCCATGGCAGCGCCGGCATCTGCAATTAACAAAGGTTACAGACTATAATTTTCATACTGACAAAATTTTGCACGTTACACTGATGCGATCAAGGCCAGCGTTTATGCATTAAATCTGCCATATTATCTGGGCTCCTCTTCAGTGCATGCGTAACGATGTTCCGTCCACAACACGAACGTTCCCCCTACTAAAAGGGGAAGGGGTATATTTGTCGACCCTCCCCCACCAAACGGAAGAACAGCATACACTCTTGTAGTTGTAACCGTGAATAATGGCAAAGACACGGGTGCAATTAACTATTAATGATAATCCGTCGCATACGGAATGTTATTCCCGAATTCTAATTACAAAGAAATTCTTACCAACACAAGCGGCTGGATTAGCTGCATCCGATTCAGTAGAAGCAGCAGTGGCAACTTCAGGGTCGCCGGGTCCCACAGTGACTGAAGGAGCACCGTCAGGTGAAACTCCACCGTCCAAAGCACTTGCAGACTTGCTGCAACAGTCCATGGCAGCGCCGGCATCTGCAATTAACAAAGGTTACAGACTATAATTTTCATTACTGACAAAATTTTGCACGTTACACTGATGCGATCAAGGCCAGCGTTTATGCATTAAATCTGCCATATTATCTGGGCTCCTCTTCAGTGCATGCGTAACGATGTTCCGTCCACAACACGAACGTTCCCCCTACTAAAAGGGGAAGGGGTATATTTGTCGACCCTCCCCCACCAAACGGAAGAACATTCGCGTAAGGAGTACCGCTACGCAATGCGAATTTAGAGAGAAGAAGCCCTTCAGTGACTTTAGTCGTCTTCTTAAAATTAATAGCGCAAGCATACACTCTTGTAGTTGTAACCGTGAATAATGGTAAAGACACGGGCGCAATAACTATTAATGATAATCCGACGCATACGGAATTCTAATTCCGAATTCTAATTACAAAGAAACTCTTACCAACACAAGCGCCTAGATAAGCTGCATCCGATTCAATAGAAGCAGCATTGGCAACTTCAGGGTCGCCGGGTCCCACAGTGACTGTAGGAGCACCATCAGGTGAAACTCCGCCTTCCAAAGCACTTGCAGACTTGCTGCAACAGTCCATGGCAGCGCCGGCATCTGCAATTAACAAAGGTTACAGACTATAATTTTCATTACTGACAAAATTTGGCACGTCACACTGATGCGATCAAGGCCAGCGTTATATGCATTAAAGCTGCCATATTATCCAGCACCGCAACAGAATTGTTAATAAACAGTGGGGTGGCAATTATGTCTCCGTGAAATTAGATGGGCAGCAATCAACGAAAAAAACATGAAAAATGAACTAAATGTTAAAAGCAAAGGCAGTTTTAGAACAGTTTTTAGCGATTTAGTTTTACTCACTGCTAGATACTAGATTCTGATCGTCGTCTTCAATTGGTAATGCTGAAGTGACAGCAACATGGGCTGGAGAAGCTGTGAGAGCAAGACTTGTGCTGGCAGTTGGAAATTCCACGTCTTCCATGCCACGTGCCACGTCTACAAATTTAAAATTTTGAAAAGGACCAATTATGCACAAGGTCAGTCTGCTTTAATATCACTCAGGGGCTAGTCGCACACAACAATCTGTAGATGCAAGACTACACAAACAAATGGCTCTTATGGCTCTTAGGCAGCTCTGCTGCGCAGTGCGCAGTCAAAACAAAACAACAACACCACGGAAAACTTTCCCCTCTTCAGGTATTCCGAACACAAACATACAGATAATAAATTAATTTAACCTAAGACAAAACCTTAGAACAATTAGCCAGATTCGATTTTCAATATCGATTCTGCCTTGGAAACGCCAATACAATCTAATTTAGTTTCAGACAGATTCAAGCGGGGTGTCTTCGTTGCCGAGAATACACATTGCCGAGAAAGGCATTGTCGAGAATTGTATTGCCGAGAAAGGTCAACACTCTGGCTTATCCCTAGGGGGGGGGGGTGGGGGTCGTTCCGCCCCCCATTCGGCGACCTCCCCCCTCCATTCGAGGAGCCCCCCCCCCATGAAAAGCCCCCCCCCCCATAAATCCCGACCTCCCCCCCCATAACCGAACCCCAAAAATTCCCAAATTTTACCATTTTTACCCAAAATTTTCAAAAAATTTTCCGGCTTCGCCGGATTTTTGACTAAATTTTCGCTATTTTAGCGTAAAAAACACCTAGAATTAGTCATTCTTAGCGATTTTTAGCAGTTTGTACACAAAAAACCCCACAAAAATTCGAAAAAATTTTCTAAAAATATGCCCCCCATTTTGGGTGAGCCCCCCCTTTTGGGGTTCGCCCCCCCCCCATCGTTGGGGGGGGGGCCCCCATGAAGCCCCCCCCCCATAAAAAATTGCCAAGGGATAAGCCAGACACTCATTGTTGCATAATGCCGAGAAAGTGAAAGAATTCAAGTTTTAAGGCCACAATGTGCCGATTATCTTATATTCATTTGCGCCATTATATTCAGCTGCACCTTGTAAACGGCACGTACAATTACTGTAATTGAATATTTAATAAATGAATTTAAATGAAAAACCGTTAAATCCTGGCCTTAAAACTTGCGGGGAAATCATTCAAAATGATCATCTAGCTTTAATGAGTCTCATGCATGTAAATAAAACAGGCTGACACTTTCTCAGCAATGCAATTAATATGCTTCCTTGACTTTCTCGGCAATGCAATTATCGGCAATGAATGTTACCCATTCAAGTCACACAAACTTGGGTGCTTACCTGGAAAATACGTTTCGCCAGAAGAAACCTCTGAGAGGTCTGCAGAGGGGGCGCCATTACTTCCACTTTCACTAGAATTAGGCGAAACCGTAGCTGTGTCTGTCCAATATGGTTTTCGAGCTGACTTGGCTAAAAATAATAGCCCTCTGCGTTTACTTTTAATCTTTACAGCTAGCAAGGGAAACTAGAAATTTATTAGATAAACCAGAAATTACTTGAAAAAATTACAAAAGTCTACACATGAGTTTCAGTATTATAAAAAACGCAAGTTCACATTTAAGCCACACTACGATTCAGTAGGACTACTCACCTCTTCGAGGTCTCCGCCATGAACAGCTGGGACCACTGCCATTCTGCCCTTCACCAGAACCTTCCGAATCTGAAATTACAAACATTAATAAAGTGCAGTAAGCATTAATTTCGATAGTTTTAAGCTAGAACTGAAGTATTAATTTAACGGTAATTTTAACTAGGCTTTAAGTGAATAAATAAACAAAACTCAAATTCTGACTCCAGACTGCCGCAGATTCCAGACTAGCACAACATAATTACTTAAACACTGCTTTTTCACATTTTAGCAGACCTCTACTTTGTGGTAAAACAAAATGCCAACCGTAAAATTTTCTACTTTAATTTTACAAAATTATGCCTTTATTAATGGAACAGGGGAAAATACAAAAAATCCAACTCCTTTTAATAGTCACACTATATATTGAATTTATTTACCAGAAATATTTAAAGCAGCTTTGGCAATCCTGGTAGTTTCCGGTTCCTTTCGCTGGATTGGTCTTTTAGGTATGGTCGTTTTGGTTAGTCTAGCCGCCTTAGCTGCGTTAGCCATCATCTTCTTGTCTTCAAACCAAAAACGAACAGAGTCCGGAGGCAGAAGGGTTTGTCTGGCCAAGGATTCAACAGCATCTTCAGAAATATCAAACCCGTTTTCCTTGCCGTACCGGGTCAACACAACACCCCCCCCCCCCCCCTCCCTCCCCTCTCCCCTCCCCCCCCCCCCCCCCTCTCTCTCTCCTCCTCTCCCCTCTCCCTCCTCCCTCTCCCCCCCCTCCCCCCTCTCCCCCTCCCCTTTCTTTCCTTCTCCTCCCCCTCCCCTCCTCTCCTCCTCCCCCTCCCCTCTCTCTCCCCCCCCCTCCCCTCCCCCTCCTCCCTCCCTCCCCTCTCTCCCCCCTCCTCCCCCCCCTCCCTCCCTCCTTCCTTCTCCTCCTCCCCCCTCCCTCTCTCCTTCCTCCTCTTTTTCTTTCTCCTCTCTCCCATCTTCTTTCTTCAAACCAAAACGAACAGAGGTCCGGAGGCAGAAGGGTTTGCTGCTAAGGATTCAACAATCTTCAGAAATATCAAACCCGTTTTCCTTGCCGTACCGGGTCAACACAACACTAGGAGCCTCCCGAATTGCCAAATCCTGGTGTTCTAGAGCCTTTTCGGGTGGCATATAATGCCCTCCACAAAACTCCAGACAGGTAGGACAGTCATCGGCACCCCAAGGCCGCTCAGGGTCCGGGACCGGGAAAGGAAGATCCTTGACTTTGGGACCATTTGGGAACCAAACAGGCGGATCCGTTGAGTATTGCTCGCGCAACTGAGGGTTCGAACAGACAGGATGCGGGCAGTCAGATTTTAAACAACAGTACAGCATAAAAACATGGCGATTGCCAGGACCACCGAAGACTGTGTGATTTTTCATCACTAACATGGCATCCTCCAAGGTCCGTGAGAAGTTCAGCTGACGCAATTCCGGATCTTCCGCTTCCTTTTCCTTGAGGAGACGCATACCAGCGTGGGTTGTGGTAGCCCCGAAGAATGTCCGGCATGCCTTTGCAATCAGCGATGTTTCATCATCAGACTCAGACGGTAAAAAGTGAATTGGTTTTCCACCGCATTTAGTACCTTTCACCGCCTCAATATACATGTCTGAGGCCAGCTTCATGTTCTCAATCATTATTTCCTTATAATGAGGGTCGGCCATCCAATCAACATTGGCGGGAACAGAACCAGCCAAAGTGCTAGGAATTACCACCCCGGAGTGGCCCTGGTAAATGCAACTGTTCAGTCTTTCAGCTTCGTTCAGATTACTGGCTAAAATTGTTAC
>JASAND010002172.1:0-15994 GCA_030248195.1 Trissonchulus latispiculum | reverse complement strand
TGTACTTCGTTCAGTTACGTATTGCTCTTCATGTTAGTTGTCAGCATGTCATAAAATTTCTGCTATTTTTGGCTAATTTTGCCAGTTTCGTAAACTCATGTGAATGTTCATATTAAAGCATTAAAACTATGCATAAAGCTCTTTCCATCTCCCAAAATTGCGAAAGTTATAGCGTTTCGAAAAGTTACGACAAAAGCACTGCACAAAAGGATACCAGCACCTTAAGCAGAAGACGCGGGTTCGATCCCCGCCAGGTGCCCGATTTTTTCGGGTGCCTGGTGGCGTACAACTTTCTTTTCATTAACATAGTACAATTAAAACGTGTGTTTCTCGCAATAATAAACTCTTTAAGAGAAAAATTTGGACTTTTGCAAATTTTTGCAAAATTTACTCAAAAAGTACCCAAATTTTGACCATTTTTCGCGCCTTCTGCGCGACTCCCCCCCCCCAGGTGGAGGGGGACGTCCCCCCAAAACGTTTTGCGGGAGGGTTCAAAAAAGGGCTAAAGGGCCACCCCCCCAACCCCGCCCCCCCCGTTACACCTATGCCTTGGACTTATTGTTTCTAGTACTTTTAAATTTCACTCCAAATTTCACTCTAAATTGCCCAAATCTTGACCATTTTTCGCGCCTTCTGCGCGACTGCCCCCCCCCAGGTGGAGGGGGACGTCCCCCCAAAAAGTTTTGGGGGAGGGTTGAAAAAAGGGCTAAAGGGCCACCCCCACCCCCCCTAAAATCAGAATAAACTGAGAATAAATAGTTTTCTCAGTTTTTTCCAATTTCCAATTCTTAGGTGTGGCTGGGCATAAAACGGGGTAAAACTGGGCTGTCGCTCCTGAGCATAGGTGTGGCTGGCGAAAAAAGTGGGGGTGGGTGTTTGAAAAAAGTAGGGAGGGGGGTCTGTTAAAAGAGGGGAAGGGGGGGTCGAAAAAAGTCGATTTGGGTGGAGGAGGGGTGAGAAACATTTTCGGTGGGGGGAGGGTAGGCGAAAAATCGGTTTTTCGTTAAAAAACTGAAAACTTTTCTCAATTTTCAGCTATTTTTAGCGATTTTTAAGGTACGTAATTAAGCGAATTTTAGCAATAAATTGAGCAATAAATAAATAGCAATAAATAGGGGGTTGAAAATTTTTAGGGGGGGGGGGGGTCGGCCGCTGTGGCGGATCCAGGTTTTGGAAAAGGGGGGGGCCCGCTGAAAAATTTTTCGGGGGGGGGAACCAAATTTTTCCGGGAGGGGGGTTTTCCAGGAACAAAATATTTTCACAAGAAAATTAATATATATTGTGTATGGAAAGATTAAGTTCACTTGCCAATTGCTACGCTGCCATGCTACCGAATTTTGGGAACCAATAAAGAGTGGCCCAGTTTGTAAGTCTGCTAGGAACAAAAGGCCAACTAAACTTGAATGATACAATCACAGTGGCAGTTCATCACTTCGATCAACAGATAAACGTTGTTGAATCACGATTTCGGTTCAAACAACGTGCTCAGAGTAGTGGTGAATCCGTCAAACAGTGGGTCTCCGATTTGCGATTGCTAATTCTGGATTGCGATTACGGCCAGCTACAAGATCAGATGATAAGAAATCAAGTGGTAGGAAAAGTCATCGCAGAAAGTCAGAGAAAGACTCCTAATGGAACGAAATCTCTCTCTTAAAAAGCAATCAACATCGCGCGACAGAATGCGAAAGCGCTGACGACCTCGAAAGCCCTTCAGCCGATTGCTGGGAGCGTCAGTCAGGCTTCAACTATTGGAATGCCTTGGCGGTTAGGTTCATCCAAACGGGGAAACCTAATGCTGGTTCTGTTCGACAAGACTTCATGGGAGATTCCAGTTCTGAAGAGGATGGGGAATGCTCTAGTTGCCATCAGGATCATGGTGCTTCCAATCGCTGCCCTGCTCGAAAAGCCCGATGCAATAGATGCGGAGGTTTGGGTCATTTCAGCAGAGCTCCATCACAGGAGCCTACCAAAGCAGCTCACATCAGAATGGTTGAAGAACACAAAGAAGAAGAATCTGACATAATCATAATTAAAATTTAAGACAATTTTAACTGAGGTTCAGTGGTTAATGTAACATGCTCCAAATAAGGAGGGTTGAAATGTTGTATATGGGATTTCATCCTATATTGTAATTATTCTGTATGATGTAGAATGATTTCGAATAGACAGTGATGTCTGGTACGAAAGGGATGGTTTTGTGTTATAGTCTAGCAAACTAAACTGGACCAAAAGACATAATTTTATGGAGAGTTTATTATTCAAGTTAGGTATGACAATGTATATATTTTCTGAAAGCTCAGAAATCAGAGATTTCAAAAATTGTTAATATTTAAAAATTTTAAAATTTAAAATTCCATAAATTTTAAAAACTGTAGGAAAAGAAATAATAAACGAAAAGTAGTCGAGTTTGGTACCAAATTAAAGGTCTCGTTCAGGAGAAGACGAATATGTTTAAAATAGGCGGATTTTGGACAACACGTGGTTCCAGCGGGCCCATGTCCCGAAAATTAAAAGTTGCTCCAATCGATACAAACTTGGGCTCACTTGAAAGCTTTCATAACGCTGAGTGAAAGTTATTATTGGGTCATCGCTCAAAAATGCTGTCTGTGAAAGTTATCCCTCCTTAAACCCCAAAAATTGGTAGTTTTAATACTAATAATAATAACTTTAATACCGTACAGTATATGAGCACTGCGTGTTCGTTTACATACTACGACGGAACGATCACAAAATAGTCAACATATTTTGTTCGATATACTTTGCTTAGACATTACTGCTTTCACTGCGTTTGATGCTGTCAGGCACTCTATTCCAAACTTTTGTAGTAAGTACTAAAAACGCATTTCTCATATATTCATATTACGTGTTTGCAGCCTGCTTAGACAGGCCCCTGCCTTTTGTATCATCTGTGAAATTTGAGATCCTGTCTTGAAATTTGTCGAAAGGGACCACCTGAACAACTTTAGTGTTTTTGAGACCAAATATCTTTCCCTTTCAGATTTAGGGAAGTTGGTTGGTTTGACTGACTTGATATTATCAAAAAATGGGTTTTCTTTTCTCTACATTGAGCGTCATGTAGTTTTTCTCCAAGTAGCGGGAGACGTCATCGAAGTCAGCCTCCAGACTGCTTGTGAGCGCTTGAATAGTGTTAGTGCTTCGAATAAGCGTGGTATCATCCGCATAACGTAAAGATAACAGGTGTGGCAGTAAACAGTACGTGTATGCATAGAACAAATTGTACAGCAACGGTGAAAGCAAAGATCCTTGGGGGACGCCGATCTTTACTAATTCCGGTTTTGACAATGTATCACCAACTTGAACTATTTGCGTCCTTTGCGCCAGGAAACTGCGAATAACGTTTAACGCTGCATCGCACAAACCAAAAGCTCGTAGCTTTGCTAATAAGAGACTATGATCTACAGAGTCATAAGCTTTCGACAGATTCAGCCCTAAAGCACCAACTTTGTTCTTTGCATAAATTTCCCTCCTCGCAATAGTCAGTTAACCACAGTATTAAGCCACTTTTGAAGTTAGTTTAAATTAGCTTATCTTACGCATGCATGAAGATCCAAAACTGCAATTTTCCATACTTGTGTATGATGATGAGACGCAAAATGTAGCACAATGGCTTGACTTGATTCAGCTCACAGCTTTCGCTAGCCTGGATTAAACCCTCAAAAAGTATTAAAACTACCATTTTTGGGGTTTAAAGAGGGATAACAATTGCAGACAGCATTTTTGAGCGATGACACCAATATAACATTCACTCAGTGTGATGAGAGCTATCAAATGAGCCCAAGTTTGTAGCGATTATTTTTCGGGATATGAGCCCGTTGGAACCACGTACCGTCCCAAATCCGCCTAAATTATATATATTCGTGTTCTCCTGAACGAGACCTTTAATTTGATACCAAACTCGACTACTTTCCGTATATTATTTCTTTTCCTACAGCTTTTAAAATTTCTGGAATCCTAAACTTTAAAAATTTTTAAATTTTTCAAATTTTTTGAAATCTCTGATTTCTGAACTTTTAGAAAATATACACATTGTCATATCTAACTTGAATAATAAACTCTCCGCAAAATCCACTCTTTTGTTCCAGTTAGGTGGTGATTCCTTTTGGGCACATATTGTTGGTTGGCGGCGTAAATCAAGATGAAATTTGACGAAACTTTCCAAAATACGTTCTTTTATCGTTCTAACATCCTCCGAGCAATCCCGATTCAAAAATTCGAGATTTCCGGTCAGGGTGGTTTTTCCCAATTTCTGAACGTTTGGCAGCAGCTATACAGTTATGACTATATTCATTCGAAAGATCTCGTTGAGCTTCATATTTTTGGTTTTTAAAGCAACGTTCTAGCTTTTCTCTACCGTGAGATTAGCCAATTTTCTTGTTTTGGCGTCGAAAACTTGTCATTTTCGCAGAAATCAAATAATCCATCATTTCTTAAACTATGCAAGCCGTAAAATCAAACTAAGGGCGTCGATCTGAAGGTCTCATAGGGTCAAATTATTCGACGAATGATCGTCTTCCAACTGCTATCCTGTAGGCTGCTATCATAAAAAAATCTAGTTTTTGCAGAAACACGACCCATTTTTTTCAAAGATTGTGGAGCATTCACCATGCAAGCTGGAGGGCTGCTACTGAACAGATGTGTTCAGCACAAATATACCCACGGTCGTTTTTTAGTTTCTCCGATTACTGCTTTCTGGCTAGTAATCGCTTGACAAATTTGGAAAAAGTAGTCAAAATACAGGTTACACTCGCAATTCGGCTTATGATAGGGAATGAATGAAAGGGAAAGTTTTGCAACAAACGCAAATGTCTTGTTTTGGGGACCTATGGGGACTACAAAATATGTGAAAATGAGAAAAATCGGAGATGGTCAAAAATTCGCGACCCCCCTCCTTAAGGGGGGGTCCACTTTAGGGTCATTTTTTCGACCTTCTCCGATTTTTCTCATTTTCACATATTTCTGGTTCAGGTGGGCTATTTTAACGAGTTTATAAAATTTAAGTTGGAGCTCTTACGGTTGTTGAGAAAATTCACCTCAAAGTGGAGGTATGCATAGGAAATCGAAAAAGTGTCGATTATAATACTGCGCCAAAAAATCTCGAAACCGGTGTAAGATACCGGGTAACATTTGGTATCCATTTAAATCTCTATACAGATACTGTGTCACTGTGGAATTAGAATTTTGAATTAGGTCTTCAAAAAATTTTAATAAATTTTTGAAATTAGCGAACTGCCGAAAATTGCTAAAATCTGTCGTTTTTGGTGAATAAAAATGGGGTTAACTAAGTTTGACTGCAAAAATAGAAGTCCTAACTAAAAATTCTAATTCCACAGTGACACAGTATATGTATAAAGCTTTTGAATCATACCCAATGATACTTGGAATCATTTGCCAGTGTCGAGATTTTTTGGCGCAGAAATTAGTTTTTTCTGCAAAATTGCGAAAATTGCTGTTTTTTGAAAGATAGGCATTTTATGACCAAGCCATATTGCGAAAATGTTTTTATTAATGGCTTAAATAGCTAAAGCTAAATAAATGAAGTTGATTTGCGAAAACTTTTCTTCAGTTGTCTGCAGCACCCTCATTTTCGCTAATACTCAAATTATACTCGAATGGTTCATAGCTTACGGAGAACTAAACGAAAGAACTCAAAATTTAAACCTGAAATGTACGACATATGTGGCTACATTATGTGTCAAAATGAGCGAAATCCGTGGTCGAAATATTTTTCACGATGGATCCCCCCTTAAGTTAAGTACTTTAAGTAGACCCCCTAGTACAAAAAAAGAGCTACTTTTAAACTTTAAGTAAAGTGGGGTTTCACAAATACAGGTCTACTTAAACTTTCAGCGACTTAAACTTTAAGCCATTTAAATAGAACTGCTTTCATAAAAACTACTTAATTTAAGTAGTTTAAGTAGACAGAAATGCAGTTAAAAATCAGTCATTTTTAAGCTCAGTAGATTTATGGGGCTTAAACGACTTAAGGTGGTGATTCCCTTTGGCAAACATAAAGTTTGCACCGTTATTACTCATTCATTACTTGGAGTTAAGAAACCATTTTTATATCAACATGTAGCTTGACATTTTCTCCTTTTGATGCATGCCATGAAACTAATGTTGCTTTTCTAACATATTTTAACGCATTTTAGAAGAAGTATAATTTTCCAGACTTTTTGCAGACTCAAGCATATTTTTCACGAGACATCGGTAATATCATTCGATACCTCCATCAAATAGCTGGGGACGATTTTTTATTTATTGTGAATTCGCTCTTCGTTATGGAGAAATAAGCTGAAATGTGTGCGTAACCTGTATTTTGCCTACTTTTTCCAAATTTGTCAAGCGATTACTTTAGCCAGAAAGCAGTAATCGGAGAAACTAAAAAACGACCCTGGGTATATTTGTGCAGAACACATCTGTTCAGTAGCAGCCCTCCAGCTTGCATGGTGAATGCTCCACAATCTTTGGAAAAAAATTGGTCGTGTTTCTGCAAAAACTAGATTTTTTTATGATAGCAGCCTACAGGATAGCAGTTGGAAGACGATCATGCGTCGGATAATTTGTCTCTATAATACCTTCAGATCGACGCCCTTAGTTTGATTTTACGGCTGGCGTAGTTCAATAAATGTTGGATTATTTGATTTCTGCAAAACTTACAAGTTTTCGACGCCAAAACAAGAAAGTCGGCTATATCCCACGGTAGAGAAAAGCTAGAAAGTTACTTTAAAAAGCAAAAATGTGAAGCTCAATGAGACCTTTGGAATGAATATAGTCATAACTGTATAGCTTCTGCCAATCGTTCAAAAATTGGGAAAGACCACTCTGACAGGAAATCTCGAATTTTTGAATCGGGATTGCGCGGAGGGTGTTAGAACGATAAAAGAACCTATTTCGCAAAGTTTCGTCAAATTTTATCTTGATTTACGCCGCCAGGTGGTGATTCCCTTTGGTCACAAATTGTTGGTTGGCGGCACAAATCAGGATGAAATTTGGCGAAATTTTCCGAAATACGCCCTTTTAGCGTTTTAACGCCCTCCGCGCAATCCCGGTCCAAAAATTCGAGATTTCCGGTCAGGGCCGTTTTTCCCAATTGCTGAAAGTTTTGCAGCAGCTATATAGCTATGACTACATTAATTTGAAAGATCGCGTTGAGCTTCACATTTTTGCTTTTTAAAGCAACTTTCTAGCCTTTCTCTAGCGTGCGATATATCCGATTTTCTTGTTTTGGCGTAGAAAACTTGTGATTTTCGCAGAAATCAAATAATCCATCATTTCTTGATCTACACAAGCCGTGAAATCAAACTAAGGGCGTCGATCTAAAGGTCTCACAGGGGCAAATTATCCGATGGATGATCGTCTTCCAACAGCTATCCCGTAGGCTGCTGTCATGAGAAATGTAGTTTTTGCAAAAACACGACCAATTTTTTCCAAAGATTGTGGAGCATTCACCATGCAAGCTGGAGTGCTGCTACTTAACAAATGAGTTCTGCACAAATATACCCAGGACGGTTTTTAGTCGCCCCGATTACTGCTTTCTAACTATTAAAATAATCGCTTGACAAATTTGGAAAAAGCATGCAAAATACAGGTTACGCACACATTTCAGCTTATTTCTCCATAACGAAGAGCGATTTCACAATAAATAAAAAATCGTCCCCAGCTATTTGATGGAGGTATCTAATGATATTACCCATGTCTCGTGAAAAAATTTACTTAAGTCTGCAAAAAATCTGGAAAATTATACTACTTTTAAAAAGTGCTAAATATATTTTAGAAAAGCAACATTGGTTTCATGGTATGCATTAAAAAAGCCAGAAAATGGCAAGCTGCATATTGATGTAAAACGATTTCTTAACTCTAAGTAATGAATGAGAAATAATGGTGCAAACTTTATGTGACCAAAGGGAATCATCACCTTAAGTTTGCTAGACTATAGTAATGTTGCATTTGATGTTCGTGACCTTGGACCATAACGTGTGAGGTGTAACGGAGATTTGGGGTGGGGGAGGCTCCCCCCCCAACATTTTCTGGGCCCTCTGGCGACCCCCCCAACCCCCTCAACCCCTCAGGACCAAAAACTTTTTCCTATTTTGTGCCAAAAATCGCATTTTCAGCCGTTTCTAATGCCAAGCAACATTCAACCATGAAGTAATTTTATCATTAGACAGTAGTTCTAAACTCGAAAATTTCATAGCTAACATGTTATGTTTCCATGTCTAAAATAAGGTCACTATTGAGTCAGAAAGTCCATAGTACAATTAATTATCTCGCTCCACTTGCGATGTACAATGCACTTGTGCATTGAAAAGTTGTACACTTTGGGTTTTGTCTTTGTATTCTGTCTTCCGCTCTTTCTACTGAAGCACCTGTGGCTCAGTTGGTTGCAGCGTCTGCGCGTTAAGGTGCTGGTATCGCTTTGTGTAAATTCGACCCTACAAGCTTCAATTCTTCATGAAAGTGGATGAAACTTTCCAAATACATTATTTTCGTGCTCTTTAATATTCTGGGACCAGTCCCGCATTTTTAGGTGCAAAGATAAGAAAGTTTTGGTTTTCGCCCTTATTCTCTCAGTACATAGTCGCTACATCGGATTGGTTATTATGGCTGGAAGAGTAATGAAAATGAACATTTTTGCTTTACAACATTTGAGCTACTCTAATGGTTAAGGTAGTATAAGTCAAAAACGACTTTTGGGGTCAAGAACTGTTTTTTCAAAAATTACTGCCAAATCGTACAGACAATTTTAGCATATTTATACAGGCATATTTGTGTGTGCGAGCCCCCCAGAAGTTGAAAAATTTTTTGAAATTGGAAAAAATCCGTCATGCAAACTTTTGAAAAGATTAAATAAATAAAATGGAGATGTATACGTATATATATATATATAGTAACTTACGAAATGAAAAACTTGCAGTAAAATAGTATATACAAGGAATGGTGGCAGTAAAGAGGACAAGTTACAAGGGCAACAAAGATAATGTGGAAAACGGGGGGTCTGGGGCCATAGGTGTACCTTGAGAAATCGTTGGGGGAGGGGGTAGCCGAAAAGGGTGGGTGGGGTCAGCCGGTTTGAGGTGGGGTGGGGTCCGGAAAAATTGAATTTGGGGGGGGTAAAAACTTTTTCGGTCAAAAATTTAGAAAAAATTCGCTAATTCTCTGAAAAACGTTATTTCCAACTAAAAATCAACAATATTTCTTCATTTTTGCTCATTTAGTCGAAAAACTTGGATTTTTTTCAAAAAATTCGAAATTTTGCAAAAAAATTTAAATTTTTACTAATTTTGAGGCAACATTTTCAAAATTTTGAGGGTGGGGTCTGGAAAATTTGGGTGGGTGGGGTCTGGGATTTGGCCATTTGGGGGTGGGGTCTGCCTCCAAAATTTCGAGGGTGGGGTCGGGACTTTTCCATTTGGGGGAAGGGGTTCCCCCCCACCCCCCCCCCCAGGTACACCTATGTCTGGGGCATAGTTTCCTTTGGGGGGGGTACTCCCCCCCCAAAATTTTTGACCAATTTTACCCCCTCCCAGAATTTTTGAGATCATAGATGTGTTAGGGGGGGGGTGGGCGGGGGACCCCCCCACCAAAATTGACAAATTTTCGCGACCCCCCCCCCCAGATTTTTCAGACTTTAGTTAGGTCCCCCCGATTTTTGGCCAAAAAGTGGCCAAAAATGGCAAACAAATCGAAAATTTTAGGGGTTTTTTGGGAAATTTGGCGGACCCCCCACCCTCCCGTCGGAACCCCCCCCCCCCCCCCCAGATTTTTTGCCCAGCCACACCTTTGAGATACCCTCCCCCAACTTTCCGGCTACCCCCACCCCCCAAGGGGCCCCGGGCTCCCCTGGCGCCGCCACTGTCTGGGGGTAAAAAATCTTGGGCGACCTCCGAAATGTGATAGGGGTATATATATACCCCCAAACCCCCCCCCAAATTTCGGACCTCAGAAATTTCTGAAAAATGGCCAAAAAATGCATGTTTCTGTAATTTAACCCTTTTTTCATCAAAATAAGGCTTGTTCTTAACGTTTTAGGCGATTTTGCACCGTTTTAAACTCGTTGGGGGGGTTCGGGGGGGGGGGTAGCCAAAAGTTAAGGAGGGTAAGTCAAAAAATCTGGGAGGGGGGGTAAATTTGGTCGAAAATATGGGGGGATACCCCCCGACCCCCCCCCCCCCCCAAGGAAGCTATGGTCTGGTCTTCTCGTGGGGGTGGGGGTCTCCCTCCACAGGGGGTAAACTGTAGCCTGATACACCTATGACTAAAACGTTAAAAACAGTTTTGGACCCAAAAAGTTAGCTATATTTGGTAGAAAAATGGTCATATTTTGAAAAATTTTTCTAAAATTTTGACCTAAAATCGCTTTAAAAAAAGCCTGAAACATTAAAGGGAAACAAAAGTTTTAATAGAAGCTATCTCTCGTATAGAATGCAGAAAAGAGCAAGCTAACATACCTGAATCCAGCTTCGGATATCTGTTGGAGTGGAGTGCTTAAGAAATTTAAAAGTACTGGAAGCAATAAGTCCAAGGCATAGGTGTAACGTGGGGGGGGGTTTGGGGGGTTTAGCCCTTTTTTCAACCTGGGGGGGGGGGGGAAGTCGCGCAGAAGGCGCGAAAAATGGTCAAGATTTGGGGATTTTTTGAGTAAATTTTGCAAAAATTTGCAAAAGTCCAAATTTTTCTCTTAAAGAGTTTATTATTGCGAGAAACACACGTTTTAATTGTACTATGTTAAAGAAATGAAAGTTGTATGTACACCACCAGGCACCCGAAAAAAATCGGGCACCTGGCGGGGATCGAACCCGCGTCTTCTGCTTAAGGTGCTGGTATCCTTTAGTGCAGTGCTTTTGTCGTAACTTTTCGAAACGCTATAACTTTCGCAATTTTGAGAGTTGGAAAAAGCTTTATATATACATCGTTTTAAAGCTTATAATCTGTACATTAACATGAGCTTAAGAAACTAGCAAAATTGGCAAAAAATAGCAAAAAATTGCCGACATGCTGACATGGACTGAATATAGACCAAAAATTTCTGAACACCGATTTCTCAAAACTGTAGAATCGGCCAAAATTTCGTTTTGTGCCATGATATGAAGGACATGTGGGCAGAGCGACATTTTCTTGGATTTGGCTCAACAAGTCTCAGTACTCCAGAAAATCCGGCAAATGCGCGAAAATAATAGCAATTTTGCCAAAATGGTTTTTCGGCGAATTCTCCTGCTTAAGGGGGCGCTCCCATTATCGGGATTATTGATGTAAAATTTGGACCGATTGCTCAATTTTAAAGAAATCCCAACTGAAGTTACTTTGGTTGGATGGGCATGTTTTGACAAAATTTCAGTAACTGAGACCATCTGCTTGGCTAGCTACCATTATGGCTTAGAAAATCGAAATTTTACTAAAGCCCCAAACGATTAATTCGAATGCACTAGTTGAAAGAGCACAAAAAGAGCTTTACAACGATGTGCATATCACTCCTGCACGTGGTTTCTATCAAAAGTTACAGGCGGTTGAATAATTGGCAAATTTACGTTGACCATTCTCATTTCGTTTAGCAAAGTAAAAACTAACAGTTCGAAAATGAATTCTAAAGGATATTTCATGATGCTTTTGTGTTGGATTTGTTTATTATTTTATAAAATGCACTATGCAACTTATTAAAATCATAATATATGTGCAAAACAAAAGCAATTAGTGCGAAATTTTCCAATTTAACTTTCTCATAAATGCTTCGACCAAAGTTGCTCAAATTTTGCATGTACGTTTATTAAAGAGGTACGCAGGGGCACTTTTTTCATTTTTTGTTTAAACCTTAAATTCCGTGAGATATCGACTTCTAAAGTTTTTGAACATTTATAAAATACTCAAAATTGCACAAATCAAAAAAATGAAAAAAGTGCCCCTGCATTAGGTCCGTTTATAGATTTGTGCAAAATTTGAGCTACTTTTATTTAGCCGTTAATGAGTGACACCATTTTGAAAATTTAAAATTATCCCTCTTGTGTAAGTTGCAAGCCAAGCAATAAATTTTTCAAGCTCAGCAAATTACTAGTACTTAACACCAACTATCGTTGCTGTAAATTTGAAAGAGATTGGTTGAGAATTGAATGCAGGAGAGCCGGTCCCGGTAATGGAAGCGCCCCCTTAAAGCAACGAACTCCAGCGAATAGGTATTGATAAAATGCGCAATTGGACGGTATATCGATTGAGTATAAATATGCCAAAATTGTCTGTAAGATTTGGCAGTAATTTTGAAAAAACTGATTTCTTCAAAAATGGCCATTTTTTGACCCCAAAAGTAGTTTTTTACTTATACTGCCTTAACCATTAGAGGTAGCTCAAAAGTTGTAAAAGCAAAAATGTTCATCTTGGTGCCCTCTTTCCAGCCATAATAACCAATCCGATGTAGCGACTATGTACTGAGAGAATAAGGGCGAAAACCAAAACTTTCTTATCTTTGCACCTAAAAATGCGGGACCTGTCCCTCGCATATTAACGTTTTAAAACCTAGTCCTCTGTCCATTTACAACCGAATGTCACCCATATTGCATTTTTCATGCTCCACCGGAGCATTTTTATTCTTGTATATATATATATATATATATATATATATATATATATATATTTATATGTATATATATATATATATATATATATATATATATATATATATATATATATATATATATATATATATATATATATATATATATATATATATATATATAAATGGGCATTTGCAAGATTGATAATTGGCAGCTTCTGAAAGTGCTCTAGAATAAATCGTGAAAGTGAAAAATTCTGAAAAGCATCCAATTCTCGTTTTAGTTTTCCACTGATCGATTATACAACTCAATAACTCATCTCATCTTAACTATGTAATCTTTATTTGAATTGCTGAATTTTCCACGATTTCAAAAAAATTCTTCAACTTCTGGGGGGTTCCACCCCCCAGAACCCCCGTTTTACACAATATCATTGGTGCCCTTGTAGTAACTTGTCCTCTTTATTGCCACCATTCCTTGTACTTTACTGCAAGTTTTTCATTTCGTAAGTTACTACGTATATATACGTATACATCACCATTTTATTTATTTAATCTTTTCAAAAGTTTGCATGACGGATTTTTTCCAATTTCAAAAAGTTCTTCAGCTTCTGGGGGGCTCTGCACCCCACACCCACCAAATATGCCCATATAAATATGCTAAAATTGTCTGTACGATTTGGCAGTAATTTTGAAAAAACGGATTTCTTGACCCCAAAAGTCGTTTTTGACTTATACTGCCTTAACCATTAGAGGTAGCTCAAATGTTGTAAAAGCAAAAATGTTCATTTTCGTGCCCTCTTTCCAGCCATAATAACCAATCCGATGTAGCGACTATGTACTGAGAGAATAAGGGCGAAAACCAAAACTTTCTTATCTTTGCACCTAAAAATGCGGGACTGGTCCCAGAATATTAAAGAGCACGAAAATAATGTATTTGGAAAGTTTCATCCACTTTCATGAAGAATTGAAGCTTGAAAAATCGAAACTTACACAAATGATACCAGCACCTTAACGCGCAGATGTTGCAAACCAATTGAGCCAGAAGCTCAGTAGAAAGAGCGGAAGACAGACAAAGGATAAAACCCAAAATGGTAGAACTCTTCATCGCATGGCTGCATTGTACATCAAGTAGAGTGAGATAATTGACTGCACAGACTTGACCAATAGTGACTCCTTATTTTAGACATAAAACAGTAACAGTTAGCTATGAAATTTTCGAGTTTAGAATTACTGTCTAATGATAAAACACTTGGTTGAATGTTTGGCATTAGAAACGGCTGAAATGCGATTTTTGGCACAAAATAGGAAAAGTTTTTGGTCCCGAGGGGTTGAGGGGTTGGGGGGTCGCCAGAGGGCCCAGAAAATGTTGGGGGGGGAGCCTCCCCCACCCCAAATCTCCGTTATGACCACACGTTGCAATCCAAGGTCACGAACATCAAATGCAACATTACCATAGTTCAAAATCTTGAGGTGATGATTCCTTGAACACACAAAAGTTTGCAATTATTATTTCTCATTCATTACTTAGAGTTAAGAAATCGTTTTACATCAATATAGCTTGCCATTTTCTCTTTTTTTAATGCATACCTCATGAAACCAATGTTGCTTTTCTAAAATATATTTAGCACTTTTAAAAGTAGAATTTTCCAGATTTTTTGCAGACTTAAGTAAATTTTTCCAGACATGGGTAATATCATTAGATACTCCATCAAATGTAGCTGCAGATTTTTCCACGGAAATCGCTCTTCGTTATGGAGAAATAAGCTGAAATGTGTGTAACCCAGCATGCTTTTTCCAAATTTTACGGGCGATTATTTTTAATAGTTATGGTGCCAAGGTCGTATGACTAAAATTTCCGAGTTCCCGCAGGATTCGAGCAGAACTCATTTTCTGTTGGTGCACTCAGCTTGCATAGGTACACCATAATTTTTTGAAAAATTGTCGTTTTTGCAAAAACTACATTTTTCATGACAGCAGAATGTTTTTGTGATATCAGCAGCACGACGATCCATCGGATAATTTGCCCCCGTGAGACTTTTAGATTCTGACGTCTTACGATTTCACGGCTTAGATCAAGAGTCGATTGATTATTTGATTTCGCGAAAATCGCGCGATGCCAAAACAAGAAAAATCGGAATATCGCACGCTAGAGAGCGCTGAAAGTTGCTTTAAAGAAATCGTGAAAGCTCAACGCGATCTTTCAAATTAATGTAGTCATAGTTTACATAGCTGCTGCAAAACTTCACACAGCAATTGGGAAAATTGTCGACTGAAAATCCGAATTTTTTTGGACTGGGATTGCGCGGAGTATGCCAGCTAAAAGGGCGTATTTCGGAGATTTTCAGCCACCACCTGATTTGTGCCGCCAACCAACAATTCGTGACCAAAGGGAATCACCACCTGGCGGGCAAATCAAGATAAAATTTTGATTTAAACTTGCGAAATAGGTTCTTTTTATTGCCTAATTGATCTTCCGTAATCCTGATTCAAAAATTTGAGATTTCCTGTCAGAGTGGTCTTTCCCAATTTTTTAGGATTGGCAGAAGCTACAGTTATGACTATATTCATTCCAAAGGTCTCATTGAGCTTCACATTTTTGCTTTTTAAAGTAACTTTCTAGCTTTTCTCTACCGTGGGATATAGCCGACTTTCTTGTTTTGACGTCGAAAACTTGTGAGATCGGCAGGAAATCAAATAATCCAACATTTATTGAACTGCGCCAGCTGCAAATCAAACTAAGGGCGTCGATCTGGTGGTGTGCACAGGGAGGACAAATTATCCTGACTAATGATCGTCTTCCGAAACTCTGCTATCCTGTAGGCTGCTATCATGGTAAAATCTAGTTTTTGCAGAAACACGACCAATTTTTTCCCAAAGATTGTGGAGCATTCACCATGTAAGCTGGAGGGCTGCTACTGAACAAGAAGATGTGTTCGCACAAATATACCCAGGGTCGTTTTTTAGTTTCTCCTGATTACTGCTTTCTTGGCTAAAGTAATTCGCTTGACAAATTTGGAAAAAAGTAGAAAAATACAAGTTATGCACATATTTCAGTTATTTCTCCATACCCAGTTGATGAATTCACAATAAAATGCGCAAATCGTCCCGCTATTTGATGGAGGTATCGAATGATATTACCGATGTTCCGTGAAAATATGTTTGAGTCTGCAAAAAGTCTGGAAAATTATACTTCTCCTCCTGCAACAAGTGTTAAAATATACAGAAAAGCAAGACAGTTTCATGGCATGCATCAAAAGGAGAAAATGTCAAGCTACATGTTGATATGCGCTATTTCTTAACTCCAAGTACGAATGAGTACAACGGTGCAACTTTATGTTTGCCAAAGGGAATCACCACCTAAGTCAAGCTGTCCCCCATAAATCTACTTCTTCAAATTCAAAGACAGCAATACATGCAACTGAACGAAGTATA
>JASAND010002171.1:0-87219 GCA_030248195.1 Trissonchulus latispiculum | reverse complement strand
TGTAATGCCCCCTCTTAGTCTTGTTCTGTTTTCTAAGTTTTCGTTATGTAGTTGTAGTTTTTGTTGTTGTGTTTTGACTATCCTTGTTGGCTTCGTTGATTTCACTTGCTGGTCCTAAATAATTCGCTGAATCAGCTGTAATGTCTTGCCGAGTTTGCTATGCGTTGCGCTTACTTCTTTGGTTAATGTTAAGGCGAAGCCTTGCCTGAAAGTAAAGAATTGCCTGAGCAATTCCTAGAACTGAACTTTATCTTTAAGCTGACAACATTCATTGCAATTTTAGCTTTAAGAGTTAGTGTGGGGATTGACGTCTCGATGAGAGGTTGCTCGTTTTGACTGTTGTTTAACTGGCAAAACTGCACTTTTAGTTTGTGGCCCTGAGGCTAAGTTTTGTTCGAACAGTGCTTAAACAGCACAATGGGTGCTCTCTAGAGTTTATAATTTTATTATTTATTATATTACTATTTTATTAAACTATAAATTTTATGTCTAAGTTTGCAGTTAACTAATAAGTCACTAGCGTTCACAAATGGCGCTGCGAGTAGGGTAGGGGAAGGTTCTACTCCTGCCCTGCCTACGCTCGCAGCTTAGTTAGCTATTTTTTGCTGTTCGCTTGTGTGTTTGGATGTTTTTTCCATTTTTCTGCCACGGATTTGGCAGCTGTTTTTTGTTTTGATTTGCCGCGGATTCGGCCTAGGACTTTTCTGCCACGGACTTGGCAGACACTTTAATCTCTACCTTCGGATTTTAGGTCTCGTTATTCAGCCTGTTTGGCTAGTTTCCCTATTTTTCTGCCACGGAATTTTGGCAGTAATATGTTTTGTTTTTTGTGTGGTATTTTTTCTTTTTCCTATGTATTTTTGCCTTAAATATTCTGGCAAGGGCGAAGTCTAAGCAGTCCAATAATTCGTATATCACGTAATAGCTAACTTAGTTGTTTTGTTGTTGTTAGTTTTACATTTAATCTCATTTAATATTTATAGGAGAGGTAAGGCCTTTCATGTCATGGCCGACTCAAGCTTTGGGGAAGCTGTTGAAACGGAAAAGGAACGAGGCAAGCCTGCGAACTATCAATGGTCAGTGGATGAACTGCTATCGCAACAGCAGGCTGCCCTGAGGCACCTGCAGAAACGATTGGAGTTTTTGGAACACTCCACAATGCAAAAACTCGACTGCCTTGAAAGCGCTTCAGAGAAAGATGTACCTATTGTTTTGGAACCGTTTGCTGGCCGGTTGGGCGAGGACTTCTCAGAATTTATTGTAATGTTTGAACTTTTGGCCCAAGCCAGCTCCTGGAACGAAGACAAGATGGCCAAGACACTGCCTGCCTACTTGCGAGAAGGCGCCTTGGAGGCGTATCAGAGCTTGAGCTCTGAGGATAAGCGCACTTATGCAGACCTTAAAGGTAAGTTAATGCCACTTTTGAAGACTGAAGAATTGGTCAAACTCAGTGGAGCGCAACTGCGCGGGAGGAAGCAACTCGTAGGCGAGACCGTTTCTGACTTTGCCTTAGCTATTCAGAAACTGGTTAGGAATGCCTACCCCACGATTGGATTGGAGGCGCAGAAGATACTCATGAAGGATTTCTTTGTCAATAATTTGGTAAGCTGCATACAACAGTTGGTTCTTATTTCTGATCCGGAGACATTCGAAGAAGCAGTGAACTTAGCGAAGCGCCATGAGGTAAATCTACTGGTAACTGGAAAACTTGATCTTTCTCTGCTCAAAAGCTATCCGCTGGCTTCCTCACGAAACGGACAGAGTACAATCAGCCCCTACAGAAACGTGGACATTTCTGGACTTAACTCGGGATCGGATTTGACCAAGTTGGCAAGCTGTGTACAGTCAGAAACATCGTCACGATTCCAGACTCAAACGGCGACACAATGGCTGGCTGAAGACGGTAAGTTAATGGCACAACCTTTTAATATGCCTGAGCGTAAAGCCTGTGACCCTAGTGGAACAGCGGAGACTCTGCGGCTAGTTGAAAACTTGACCCATCAAGTGGAGAGTCTAAGTAATGGTAGAGAAAAAGGTCCAAGAATGTCAAGTTGGAATCAGAGGCCCAGAGGCCACGGTAACCATGACTCCGGACGAAATACTGATGCCATTTGTAAGTGGACCACGGACAGAGGAGTAGGTGAACGTGTCGTGACCATTAATTGTGAGAGTTCGAGTGCTAACTTCAGAGCTACTGAAAGCCAATCCGGCTCCAAGAGGAGTTCAAGTTGTATGGTTGGATGCAATGGCATTATGGTAAACAGCGATATTGTCAGGTATCAGCCTGAATCAACTGTCTGGGATCCTTCAAGGTTTTGCTTGTTGTCTTCACAAAATGGTCATAACAGAAAGGTAAGCAATCCTGATTATTGTAATTTAGATTCCTGTGATCTTAGCTCTGTATGCCAATCAAATGGAACAACTTACCCTAGCAGTCTTCCTGACAAAAGTAAAGTAATGGTATATTCATCAACCAGAAACAATGATATGTCCTATGCTTTCAGAATGCGTAGTGATCCTGAGATTGCAGTAGCAGAATGCAACCATTCAGCAATGGGTAACTGTTTGGACCACAACAAGGTGAAGTTTAGATGTTCCGAGCAAAGTTCCCCTGAGGGAACTTGCTGTGCTCAAACCTTTTCTGTTGCCAAAGCAGAAGGAAGTCCAGTGAACGGTTTTGAGGCTGTGCTGAGGGATGGCTGCAATATTTTGCATGATGTTGACAACTTGCAATTATCAAAACGTGAAGAACCTGTAAACTCAAGCATGGAGAGCGAAACAGAGCAGCTTGTCGACTGTAATCAGCAGGAACAATTTTTGGGAACCGAATTCAGAAAAGAAGATGCTCACTGCTTAGTCAGCGGTTGTTGGATTACTGGTAACCATTTTGGTACTACATTCACTCTGCATCAAGTGGAGGTCGCTTTCAAGGATAGATGGCGCTCCGAGGACAGTTTTAGATCGAACAGAACAGACGGCTATTGGGAATCAAGGACTAATCAGGAAGAACGCATTACAGAGGAATTATATGCTTCAGTGCAGTCAGACCCTGAGGTCTCTGCTAACGTGGAAAACTCTAAAACTTCCGCCATCCACAGATCCTCAGAGAGGGTGCCTAGTGTAGTGAGCTACTACGATGTCTCTAATTTGTTGCAGCAACATATGGTTGCAGAAGTATTTAAACTTGGTTGTAATGGAGAAGTCCTTTCTGAACAAAAATGCCGAGATGTTAATGGTCTGTTAAAACTGCAGCATCCATTGCTTTGTGGGACAATGCTCTTGTTTGAAGAGAGCCTTCATTTTGATATTACATGTGGATACCGACCAAGGCCGCCACCAGAACCTCCTCCAATTGTCAAGACTGCACGTTGTTCTGATCTTTGGTTTACCTGGATTTGGCTTTCTTTTGTACTGTTTCAGGTTGTAGTTTGTTTTCTCAGTTTTGTTTTAATTCACAGCATGAGCTGTACACCAAGAAAAGGGTTGGTAGTGCAATTTGACAACGTTCTGCCACATTTTTGTAATAGCATATTTGTTAAATGTGACTTGTTGTTTTGTCTATTATGAGTGTACTATTTTGCAGTTAATATTCCGTTTATCGGCCTTTGAATTCAATGGTGTGCTAACAAATTTTTTATTATTTGTATCTTTCAACGGCATTTGTTACGTTTACATGTAACTTGTCTTATTATCTTGTGTCATGACTGATCTATCTGACACGTGTGCATGTGTTTGATCCTAAGATATAGTATTTTTGTGTGCTGTGCCTAAGCACCTTCGCTGTTGTTTTGTGCTTGGACACATATCACTTTACGTACTCTTTTACATATTGCGTATTTATGACATTTAAATATTTTTAAGTGTATTGTTTAATTTTCACGATCTTAAATTTAGTGTTTTGTATCCATCTGTTGTGTTATTTAGTTGAGTAATGTTGTATATATATCTTTTTCATATGTGGAGAAAATTGCCTTGTTCTTATTGTTGTTTTATACGGTATGCGCGTATGTCCTGATTTTATGCCTCCTGACTCCTGACAGGTTCCTAACTTTCTTATAATTTGAACTTTAATGTAATCTGTTTCAGACATTCAGCCAAACCAACATAACGACGATGGCTGTCGGCGGACGGTGACCACAGATGCGCTTCAGCACGAAGATTCCAAGACCTAGTTCCTAGGAGTGCCCGCAGACTCAACCGATGCCGACGAACTCGCTATTCCCGATGATTTTAGGGGAAAGATGAGGCCGTGGAACTATTTATTGTTGGATCTGATTACTAATATCGCCACTGAAACCGACGCTAGAGCCCCTGCCCTTGCCGATTCCGACCCATCACCAGGTAATCCCGAGGTTCCTGCTGACTCAGCCCGTGATGACTCAGCCCCTGGAGCAGTCGGACTATCTGTGGTTGTCCAACTAGATGTTTCTGCTGAAATTCCCCAGTTGGAGGGTGAACAGCCGCCGGATGAAGAAACCCTTGCTCCGGACCAGGACGACCCTGTCCAACGTCTGCCTGAGCAGATCGTTGTCACTCCTCCTAGTAGTCGCCGGCGCTGTACTTTCGCTCTATGCCAATTCCACCGAACTTGGCACATCAGGATGCTCCGCCAACGGCCTGAGCTGTTGGTGACTCGACTATACGATAGTCTGTACCCGGTATCCATTCGTCTACGCCGTCGGAAGTGCTCCGATAAATCAGTGGCATGATGTTTATTTGTCCTTTTGCAGTTACAACAGTCCTGCGAACGTTATTTGATGCTTTGGTATCCCAAGTTATCAATGACCACAAACTATTGGAAATTGGATGGAATTTAATTATTTTGCTTGAATTGACTACCTACATTCATATGTGCATTCTATTTCCTATTTTCATGATAATTGCTGTCTTTATTAACATCTCCATCTGATCCTTACCCCTTGCTCTGGTTAACACTTGGCAATTGTTGAATGATTATATTGTATGGTTATTTCATCTTCTGGTGTGACCTTAGCCTGTTGAACACCGAACATGAACATTATAATTGAAGACCTCGCCTCTTGGAAACTAAACTGTGTGATAAGGAACAACTGAGAGACTAGAACTTACAAGCAAACTTTCCTTAGTTTAATTTTTCTAAGTCATCAATATGTTCTTGAAATTATGATAATCTTATTTTGGTATTGTTTGCTAAATAATCATCCTGAGTTGTCGTTTTTGGTATGTGTTTGTTCTGTGACTGCCTAAGCAGTTGTTTTTATATTGTATTTCACCTGAGTAATTCCTTGTGTTTGTAGATCGTCAGGAGACGATTCCTCTTTCTAAGGAGGAAGGTATGTAATGCCCCCTCTTAGTCTTGTTCTGTTTTCTAAGTTTTCGTTATGTAGTTGTAGTTTTTGTTGTTGTGTTTTGACTATCCTTGTTGGCTTCGTTGATTTCACTTGCTGGTCCTAAATAATTCGCTGAATCAGCTGTAATGTCTTGCCGAGTTTGCTATGCGTTGCGCTTACTTCTTTGGTTAATGTTAAGGCGAAGCCTTGCCTGAAAGTAAAGAATTGCCTGAGCAATTCCTAGAACTGAACTTTATCTTTAAGCTGACAACATTCATTGCAATTTTAGCTTTAAGAGTTAGTGTGGGGATTGACGTCTCGATGAGAGGTTGCTCGTTTTGACTGTTGTTTAACTGGCAAAACTGCACTTTTAGTTTGTGGCCCTGAGGCTAAGTTTTGTTCGAACAGTGCTTAAACAGCACAATGGGTGCTCTCTAGAGTTTATAATTTTATTATTTATTATATTACTATTTTATTAAACTATAAATTTTATGTCTAAGTTTACTAGTTAAGTTAACTAATAAGTCACTACACTAACGTTCACAATTCTTTGCCCCTCGATCGTAATCCATTTACCATGACTCCACCGGAGAAGGTCATCGCACTCTCTTACGAAATGCCAAACCGTGAGGACATTGAAGCCATTCCTGGCGATCTCCAGGATAAAGCCAAAGAACATCTTTACGGCGTGGCTACCTATCATGAATATCTGAAGGCGGTCCTCATGGGACGGGAGAAGGACTTCGATATCGCACACCCGGATGCCTGCCTGATCGAAGCCATCAATGATGTCACTACGGTGAAGGAGCCGGAGAAATATCAGCGGTTCTGTGCGGATCAACTACCTCTGCCAGACCAATTTCAACCCTTGCGGTTGATCAGGACCCTTCAGGGTCTGTTTGATGCTCTTCCGGATATCCTGGAAACTTATCAGGCAACGGGCGTCGTTGCGATGGATATCGAAGGCGGCGCGTACACCCAGTTCGCCAACAAAATGGATGCGACTGTCACCATGATCCAAATTGCTGGTCCAGTTCCAGCAAAACATCCCAAAGTCTTTATGATCATGGTTAGCGAAATTCTAATGTCAGTTTCGGACTACTATTCCGTCCTGTATGCCTTGAAGATCATCCTGCATCCGCCTGAGCCGGTTTATATGGTATTTGCTGGTGGGCAGGCTGATTTTCTCCGATTAGCCAAATTCTGTGGCATCACAGGTATGGAGACCTACGCAGCAGAACTGGGAGCGGTCGTCGCGCAATCGGTGCCCTACATCAAGAAGCGCCGAGAATTGGATTCTAGCGTTCCTGTGGTTCCTTGGGAAAACATCACCGATACGACCAAGGAATGCTACATCAACACCCACTTCTCCCTGAACAAGATTTGTAACTATTGCGACGTGCCTTCTCCGAAGGGACTTCAACCGGAAAACTTCAAGGGTTGTGCGGTTTGTCCGTCTTTGGAGGAAGCCCAATATGCCTTGGCGGACATCTTGGCCATTTATGCCTGCCTGGTCAAAGTGGCTAATGCGCTGGCCCTGGACGAATGGATCCAGGTCATCTATCTTAGCAGTGCGCAGTATACTTTCTCGCCTGATCTTTGGGTGAAAATTAACAAGGAGGCAGAACTAGGGCTCGGCCCACTGGTACAGGCTAAGATGTTCACGCTAGAGATGAGCATTTCGGCCCGTCGGCCCGGCCAGGCCCGGCCCGGCCAGGCCCGGGCCGGGCCGACAAAATTTTATAACTGCGGGCCGGCGCGGGCCGAAAAGGGCCGGATCGACTATAGAAAATGTTCTAAAATAGCTAAAATTAGCTAAATATCTACTCATTCTGGCTATTTTACAGCAAACTTTAACATTTTGTAGCATACTTTAGTGTTTCCATATTGCATATGAGCCTTTGAAATAATATTGTTAGTAAAATTTTGGAAATTTTCTTTTGGCGGGCCGGGCCGGGCCGATCTTGGAGCGGGCCGGGCCGGGCCGGGCCGAAAACTTTTGCCTGCGGGCCGGGCCGGGCCGGGCCGGGCCGAGCAAGATTTTGGAGCGGGCCGGGCCGGGCCGAAAAAATCCGCTCATGCTCATCTCTAGTTCACGCCACCAAAAGCCCAATCGTCGGACCTGCAACCGACACGCCAACTGGAATTCCGGAAGAAGCTGACCATCAAACGAGCGTCGGTGAAATATCTCAAAGGAAGCTTCGCCTGGTCATTGTCCGTTTCCGAGGCGGAAGGAGGCAACGCTGCCCATCCGCTTCGGGAAGTGTCCTGGGTGCTTTTGATGGAACTATTGACTAACTTCTACGAACTGAAGTACCTGACTCTGCGGCGACGTGATGACATACTGGATTTCAACTGGTATGCGGCTGTCGCAGGTCGTCGTCATCACGCTGATCCGAATGATACCCCGACGGATTTACCGCCAGAAACAACCCATCAGTTTCTTCGGTCGGATGATCGGCCTTCGGACGGGTCGGAGTGGTCATCTACACCTCCGAATGAGCAGACCATGGCTGATGAACCAGAATCGTTGGTGGAAGCCAGGAAAGCAGCTCAACGAAGAGAGAAGGAGACGAGACTGCCACCTCTGCCGAAGAAATTGCCACCACTGACTCATTTCCGTGAGGGAACTGGTGATCCCAGAAAGAAGGAGCTACCTCCAGTGACGTATTCGGGCGGTCATCGCTATCTGGAGGAGCAGCCTACATATCAGACGGCGGGTTCGTCCCGGCCAGCCGAAACGGCGGTCATCACTAGTCCGCGACGGACTAGGTCGTCTACCCGTCAGCAGGAATCTGCGAGCCTGGCCAAGGCAACGGTGGAAGACGACGAAGTGGTGGAGGTATCCGACTCGGAAACGGAATATCAGCCTGATGAACAACAACCATCAGAAGAAGCTGGAGCTCGGCCTGGTACGCCCACAGAAGAAGACGCGCAACGTCAACAGGGGACTTTCCAGCCGACCCTCCTGGAAGCCTGTGCACCCAGGCTCACGATGGCCATTCCAGTCACCCAACCTGGCTGGTATCCACCAATGACTGAAGAACAGCGAGCACGGCTAGCTTCGCTGGCCGCAGGGATCCGAGTTCCTCGTACGTTGGGCTCAACCCCATCGTCGAGTGGAGCTCCTACGACCGTGGATGAGGTACTGGCCCAACATGGAGATATCCCTCATGTCGCCTATCAGGAGGCCAAACGTTTCTTGGCCTCTTGTGAGGAACGTCCTGGTGGTGTGACGGGCCCGACTGCCTATTCCCCTGATCTATATCACTGGAAGCTGGAGCAGCCCATGATCACCAGCCAATTGGCCACGTCGACGGATCCTTCGACAGGAGTCCAGTCGTCGACGAATGTCTCCGTGGTGAGGGTTCAACCCTATATCCAGGTCCTGGTCCCTGAATCCATCTTGACTTTAAATGCCCTATATAGAGACTCTCCCATTGGCGTTATTCAACCGAAACGCCATATTTACGTGGTGGGACCCCCAGCGAACCAGAAATGCCCGGTTATGATCCTGAGTCCTTCTTCAGGATGGTTGGTCAGGGTCACCCGGTGTTCTGGGAAATCTACCGGGAGGTCCCCGTGGATGGGTCGGGCCCTGCTTTGCGGTGGTCCGATTTGGTCATCCTATATCGGAAACGGGATGGTGGTGCAATGGCTCATGGTGTATTGCCGTACATCAACACCTTGAACTCTCTGACTGTCGGGGACACGAACTTTTCGCAGGTGATGGGTTCCATGTTCCTGAGCAAGGAGCAAAAGGTGGAACTCATGGAGGTGATGCAGCAGGCAGAGCTGCAGGGACTCAATCCGGTCATGATCATGCGAGAGCATGATGGGCTTTCATCACGGCCTGGCAGACGGGAATCCGTGGTGCCAGCCGTACCCAAGCCGAACCTGGATCTGGCTGACTTTGTGGTTCCTCAGGTCTGTCCAACCGGTGAGGTGCTGATGGGGCCGTCTGTCATCCGGTCTTTGCAGGGAACGACGACCCCTCCGTCCCCGGTGGTCACCTCGGTCCCCGTGGCGCGATTCGGCACGAAACTTCGTCGTGTTGAATCGTCGCAGGGAGGATCTAGTGGCGGCATCGCCCGGTCTGCACCCAAAACCCCGTTGGTTGGAGCGGAGGCGGCCAAACCTGGAATGGCTGCGTCCGAATCGAACTTTTTCGGCGGTATCTCTGGTTCAGGACGAGGCCGTGGCCATCGCCCTTACGGATCCGACTCGGATTCATCCGTCGCAACCGCTCTCACGGCTTCAACTACTCCTCGAAGCCAACCCCAACGATCGTCAACACCTGGACGGGTGTCCTACGTCCCTCTGGAGGAACCGCCTAGGGATTCTCCGGACCACGACAGGTGGGAGGCCGTTTATCATGGTCGCCGGGACGATAAGCCATCTACTTCACGATCACAGCGGTCGCCTCGGCGGGAGACATCGCGTCCCCCTCCTTCAATTGAACCTCGTGATCACTCGCGATCACACCGTCGAGAACGCTCATCGGACCGTCATCGTCGACGATCAGCATCTCGTCGTCGAGATTCCCGTTCCGCGTCACGAACATCTCGTGGTCGCCGACCGGAGTCTCGAGATGACCATCGTCGGTATCCGTCAACGAGTCGTCATCATGACCGACGGTCTGCACGTGACCGTTCACCGTCGGCTCGTCGTCGTGAACCCGACCATCATCGGAAACCGTCACGAGATCGCTATTCGGAAGAGCGGAATCGCTCGACCGACATATGTCATGAGTGTGAGCGTCACGAAGATCGTCGCGAGGACCGCCGCCCTCCGGCCTATCCGACTAAACGACGTGAAGAATCTCGTCATGATCGTGATCGTCATCACGCCGCTGACACGTTGAGTCGGTCACGACCAAAATCGCCGGCTTATCGTGTCCCTAAAGTCAAAACCATCAAGAAAGCGGACGGAAAAACTTCGGCTATTCGGGAATTGCCACCTGAATATCCGTCGAACTATACTAGAGACAACTTTCCACCGTTTCGGGTCTATTTGGTCACCGTCCTCTGCGATATGCTCAACCAGGACATCGCGAAGCAGGTGTCCCGTGGGACGGAAGACCCGATTTACGACCGTTTTACGATCGAACAACCGACACCGGCGGAGATCGCGGCCATCAAATTGGACCGTTGCCCTGATCACCCCATCATCTATATGCGGGACAATAATCTCCAGTGGACGCCCCATAACATCCCGGGTGACTCTAGCGAGAAGAATCTGCATCCTTGGGTGGCCCTGTTCCGTGAGGAGGTCCTCAAGTGGATGGCGGAACACGTCCACTATACCCAACGGCTCCCGGATGATCTACTAGACATCATCTGGAAGAAGATGTGGGACCGCGATCCCCAGTTGACGAACCACATGAAGGCTAAGCCTGAAAAGGTAACGACTGGTGGTAAGACCAATTGGCACTCACGATGGCAGATTGCAGACTATCGTGATCGCTATGGGAAGATCTACAAGGGCTTTCCAGTCAATCGGGTTTCGTCAACTGCTCGATGGGCCAACTGTTTGGCAACGGCAGCTCTGGTGCCGGAATTGTTCCGGTACCCTCATCTGATCCGACGGCACGAATTTCGGGAATTCTATTGCTGTCACATGCATAGCCGTCGCTTGCGAACCCGATGCATGACCATCAAGAAGGCCATGCTGGATTACCACCGACCCAACGTCGCGGGCATCGCGAACGTTGATGAAGGCTACTTCCTCAATTTCTATCTGGGGCCGGAATATGCCTTCTCCTTCATGTTCAAGCATCAGCCGTACATCAACTTGCCGGTGGAACAATTCGAAAATCATTACGTTGGCACCAAGGAGCACCTTTATCAGGATCGCAAGGGCTGGTACTGCCAGTCTGACGTTGTCAAGGACCTTGTGAGGGATAATCCCAGTCGCGATGGCTTTGCTATTAAGCATAGCACGGATCAAGCCATAGCCGCTCTGCCCGATTGTCGACTCCAGCGATGGCAGTCAGGTCCTGATCAGCTCACGCAGCGGCTGATCATATTCCACGTCTTCTATCATTGCCCTGATATGCAGGAGTTCCTGGTCCAGACGATCGGGAGCTATTACTGCAAGGCTTCCACGGACCCTTGGTGGGGGATTGGTGTGAAAGTTCCGCGGGGCTTTAAGCCCGATGACCTGGTGTTCGACGGCAAGTACAGCTGGCTGTTCAACACCAGGAATTGGTCAGGTCACAACATTCAGGGGTCCCTCTACACGGAAGTGGGACTGTGGTTCATGCAGGCTGGACCCGACGAGCTGTGGGAGGACCGGTTCGACCGAATTCCCTTGGTTGGTTGTCGGCTCAATGCCTATCTAGATGTAGTCCGCAAACGCATCGCGGTGGCTGCGGAGCGCTACAGGAAGGGACTGCCAGCGCCTCCCTTTGGCCCTGAAGAACCAGCCTATTGACATGCCAGTAAACAGGGAGGGCATCCATATTATTGGCTGTGCCCCTCCTGGTGAGGAGAAGAACGTTTTTAGTCCATCGATTGCCCTGACCTTGTGGAATCCTTTGGAGCCTCACCCCCAAGACCACCATCGGGCCACAGACATTATTATGATGGAGTTTTCCATCATTTCGACCTCGGCTTCGGGATTCTCACGGAAAGATTCCTTTCCTGATTTATGGCTATTTCTCCACGGAAAGATTCCTTTCCTGATTTGACTCTCTTTCTTCTGGCATCTGATTGGGTCTGATTCATGTCGCCCACCATGCTGACGGCTCGGCCGATGTCAGAAATTGGATTTGGAACTCTTCTCTTGATCATTATGATCCAGACCGCTATATTAGGTCTTTGTTTTACTAGTATTGTTTGTGACAGTGACACTTCTACTTCCATTCCATATGTATATATAGTATGTTATTTTGTATTTTATCCATGAGTCTGGAATTTTCCGTGTTGTTTAGTTTAGTTTAATTAATACGAACTTGTACTCTTGGTATTTTGTATTTGTTAGTTTTCTTTGAACGTATTTACTTACGAGCCTAATCTCTTGTTATGTGCACAGTGTAAATTTAGGTATGTACGTATTTTCTTCGAACTGGAATCTTTTCTAAATGTCTACGAACCTATTATTTTGTGTGTTATTTTCGAATCTGTTATTCTCTTGTTTACTTATTTTTGAATCTGTAGTTTTCTGTGTTTTTTCTGTTAATCCATACATATGTCGTATATTAACCAAAGTTTTCTATTAGTATTAAGCTATGCCAATGTTGTTTGCTCAGTATTTGACCAGTGCTTTATTTTTGCGAGGATTCGATCCATACTGTATTATTATAACTGCCATATTTGCCTTATTTTGTTAGAAATCCCAGTGATGGCATTATCATATGAAAATACGAAATTTTTACCATGGGAGGGTGGTGTTTTATTTCCCTAGGACCTCACCCTAACGGTGTGTCTTTCTATAGTAACTTTACTATTATGATTATTATTATCATAGGCTGTTTGCCTTGTCGAGCGAAGGCCTGATAAACCTTAGCTTGGCATGGTTTAACTTAAATTTATTAATATTTTATCAGAAAGTTCCACTTATTTTCTTGTTATTTTAATATAACTAACACACTCGTTTGACTATACATTCCAAAGGAGGGTAACCCTCTTTCCCATGAGTTGCTTTTGGAAAGTCATTGTATTTTCATATTAGCTACTTAATTCCAAATAATCTTACGGTTCTACTACTACGTGTATTTTTGCATATGCATAATTTTTGGTCATTTTTGTGCTTTAATTCGTGAGTGTTACTGGCGTAGCTAGTATATGTTTATTCCACTGTAAACATGTCGTATTTAATCACTTGTTTTTTGTATTTTTCTTATATATTATGCTTATATGCGTAGTTTTGACTAGTATAGTCTGGTTTAGTATAGCTTTGTGACTTGCAGTTGGATAGATCGTCTGTAGTGTACTAGTATTTGTAGCAGCATTGCTCTGTACTATGTGTGCTTGTTTTGAGAGCTCGGCTCACGTACCAGTTCGCCTTTGAACAGTGATCCTCTCTGGAGTTCGGATGGCGAGCCCTGGGGAGATGTAACGGATTAAGGTTGGAATGGTCAACCTTTCCGTTGTTGGTGATGTCACTAGGCTAGCTACCTGCTTGGCTTAGTATATCATCATCAAAAAGGGGCTGGGTTTACTTTGCAAGTCACGTAGCTCCCCCAACGTGTACGTTTGGGATTGGGTGGGTTCCCCCCCTTGCTATACGGGGAGCTACGTGATTGGGGGGCAAATTCTCACTAGGGGGCGCTCGTGGGAGGGTTCAACCCATCACTCGCTTCCCTCCCCCCATCAGTCTTATGACTTCTTTCAACGTGTACACCCGCTCTATTCCTCTACGCTCTCACCCCCAATTCACTGTGTATATTTTGCCCCTTCTCCCCTTTGGGTCGGACACTGGTACGTTGGCCTTATTGGCCCTGTGTTACTGTAAGTTACTTTTATTGTGTGATTGTCTTGTATAACTGAGGGCCCGGCCCATAATTACTTTTATTATCTTTATATAATAATATTGTTGTTCTTCTTTATTAAACTGTTGCTACTATCTTTAAATTAGGCGTGAGTCTACTGAGCTCCTGCTAGGTAGGTAGTTTCTGCTCGAATCCATATAGTGAGAGTGAAGAGGCATCTTTTCACTTAAGGCAGGTAACTACCCGGTTTACATCTGGCGAGGCTGTCCCGACCGTCTCCTGTAGTCGGTTCGTTGTCTATTTGTGTACGGTCTCCGCATCCGTCAGGCTTCGGGTGTGGTAACGGTGCTCGTACGTAGAATCAGGTACTTGCCCCGCTACAGTATTAAATCAGTGCCATAAGATTTTATGAGTATTAAATCAGTGCCATAAGATTTGATGAGTGCCTATTAAAGGTTACAATACTCGAAGGGAGGGAAGCCAATTCTTTAAGCAGTGTTAATTTAGGTAGTATGCTGCCGCTGCTGCTCGGTTGGTAAACCTTGACCCTAAAGTGAAAGAAAAGACAATCTGCACACCAAATGGTGTAATTTTCAATTGCGCTGTCAGAAAATATATATCTAAGCTGCACCATGCCTAAACGGTATACTGCTGTGATGTAGCTGTGAAAAACATTGTAAATACCTTAAAAATATGAGAAAAATATATTTTTTGCATAGAACTGTAGGTTAATAACTGAAACTTTTTTATTAACCTTATCAGCCTGCGGGCTGCGGTCGCGGTCGCGGGGCGGTCGCGGTAGGAAAAAATGTGTTCATGTCCAACTCTGGATTAGTCCTCCAAGGTCATGTAGAGACAGAACGGTAGCGAAACGGGGGTCGACTAATCTGGCAAATTAATACTGTTGGTTTGCTAATATTGCAGTGCTAAAACCACTCAGGCATATATAGTCACTCAGTCGTTCGCAATGCAATCTTCAATCGTGAGCTAAACCCTTTTCAGCCAACTGTGGCCTCAAACTTTAACTTGTTCTAACTTGCAGTTACTACAATTCACATAGTTCTATTAGAAAAGTTGTTCAGCTTACCATTAGCTATAGAATGATATCAGATTTGACCATATTTTGGAAATTTTAAAAATTGATAATTTTGGCCGATAGATCAAAGGAGCCGAGCTGCCACAAACATTTAAACCTAACGTTTTTATTTTCCTATGTTTAGCATATGTCAAGATCACTTTCGAAGGGTCTACAGAATAATAGAAGCAATATTCCAAAAAGCTCTTTTCTTGTTTTGACCATGTGTAAGGACTCATGTGAACTACAAAATATATGTGAAAATGAGCAAACTCGGAGATGGTCGTAAATCCACCAGGAAGCGTAACTACAGTTTATTAACCACTTAAGTTACAACTAAAATAACTACAGCATTGCATCCGCTAAATAAAATCCTTTTAAGACAGTAAAAACATAAAAGTATGCATTATGGGATCATCTTATTTCTGTGAAAACCAATAGTTGAATACTTAAACCAACAGCTTTCAAACCTAGCTAGAAAAATTTAAGATCCCATTCATCACACATTGTAGCACAGCTTTTACTTCAATTCCTCGAGCAAGTTGCTCTCATGGGAAGGTTATGTCGCATAATACTCGAAACTTGTATGCGTGTCTACAAGTGTACTAACTGACAAATGTCCTGTGACAACGTAAACTTTATGCATATTTGTATCCTCTCATATGTACTTATTTTCGCATAGTCAGAGTTCCTAAAATGTCTAAAGTCCTCAGCTAATAATTAACACCACCAATAAGTATTTACCAACAATAAAATCAAAAGTGGTAGTGAGCTCTGATTCGGCCTGAGAGTTAATTCCACGGTAATGAAACGGCATGAAATCTCTTTGCCATTCAGAAACTCTGTCCATATAGGCTGATGAAATAGCAAGCAAAGTTCGCAGAAATGCCGCGGAATTTACACCGTCAATAATCATTACTGCAGCAGTCGGATGCTTTAAATCAAGAACTGTTGAAGAAGTCGTTAAATAGTCCTTATGCCTGCAATCATGTGATACAACTATCTTAGCTTAAAATTATACATGCGGTCAACTGAAACACACAAAAATGAACAAATGCAAAGTTGGTCATCAACCTATGTATCAAGAATACACAATTGTAATATTATTAAGAAGAAGAGTAAGCCACCAAAGGTCTTCTCTAGGCCGCCCGTCACTGATCCGATAGTCGGTGACTGGAGTTCCACCAGCCACAAAGCTTTCTCAAATCCCATTGAGCAAGGGACCTAAACCAATATCCGTTCGGTTCGACGTAAGCTCTAGCCAAACCAGCTATCTATCGTTAATAAAATTTAAATAAAGGGTATTGTAATCATCAGAGGTGGCATTTCTGGCTCAAGGGCTGCCTCTCACCGGCATCCTAGACCCAGACAAGGGTAGGAGACTTACGTCGGAGGTTAAATCACCTTTTCCACAGTAATCCTCTGTTCTATCCCTCCACCAAACGGTCATGGAATTTCTGCAATTTGCTTGGCTGCAACATTCGCGTATTAGCCGAAGCACGGTTACAACGCAAAGGCAAAACAAAAAAGAGGAGTCCTCCAACGGCTTACTCTTCTTCTAATATAATTGTGGGCTGGCCTAGACATGACATTGAGACAGCATGACATTGTGCACCTGACCTGGTTTTGGTTGCATTTCTAGATTTTAAAAAATTGTTTAATTTAATTGAAAATAAATAAATTGTTCTAAACTGCACCCAGGAAACCAGCAACAACCAACAATTAACTGATTTTATTTGCGCAAACACGTCTGTGAATGTATACTAGTGTCCTCAATTAAACTACACCCCTCTAAGGAGTTGGAGGTAAAGTTATGTTCATGTTGATCCAACTTCTGGAGAGCTAGCTACTAATCTCAAATCCGGCAGTTAATGCTATATAATTAGGTAATGTGTGGGATCCTGGCTATCATTCACTGCTATGCAGCAGCAAATTTGGAAACGCGATGAGATACTACAAAAACATGATAAACTATTCGAAAAAGTCAAACTTTTTGCATAAAACCAAACATTTATTCGTACTGTTTTGAACTGAGATTCAACGGGGTGCAAAACTGATGCAAATCTCAATAGGTACCCGAAGGCCGGTACATGAAGTTAAAGGCCTTAATTTAGTAAGCAAAAGTTGACTTTACTATCTTACAAACAAACATGAAAATTTCTGAAAACTTTTGAAGCAATGTCCACCCGGCAAATTTCAAAGCCAGAACTGAATTCCCGAATTAGAAATCGAAACTCACGACTGTTTGCAGAGCAAACTCTATTGTGACTTCAATGTTCTATTATGTGTGTACACATTTTTCGGAAAAATTTTGAAAAGAGTTTTCAAAAGATATGCTTTACTGTCACCGACCCAAAACTTTAAATTTCGTTTATACCTTTTTCATGCTTCAACAGAATTTTATGCAACAGAAAATTCTATTTTCTTTTTGTTGCTAAGCTGGCCACACAAATTTTTACAAGTATATACGTCCAAAAATAGCAGTTTAATATTCAGGATTCGTGGGTTGCTTACTATAAATTTTGATTCAGTTACTCATAATGTCGAATTCCATCACTTATTTATCATGAAGTAACTTGAGCCAGTAGCAGAAATGGAACTGAAAAGAGTTTAGAGGGGTTTCATTGGTCTATGCTTGGTAACAAATAAAAGCAAAAATATCAATAACGGTTAATTTGTGCTTCTACATATTGTAGTCGATTATAAACATATACATGGCCTACATGCTCACCGGAGGAACCTTGAGTTTCCCCTGCAGTGGATAACTAATTCAAACACCCGAAATTGTTAATGGCTAAATTTATATGACGTAACGATTTAGCTGTCGTTTAGATTCAATAACGATAAAAGGCAAGTGCTTATAAGCGTCAGTATTCATTGCATTCTCAATACGGCTGATAGCAAAAATTCGGCATGGCGGAAAAATGTAATCATAGTGGAAGTTAAACGCTAAACGGTAAATTCAATTTCTTCAAAATAAAATTGAAAGACGGAAAATACCTGATGTTAATTTTCAAAGATGACGAACAAGTTAGGATGTGACGAAACAGCAAATTATTGAAATAAAAATGAGCACATCTTTTGAACGGTTCCGACTTCGACTGTAGCCGTAACAGTTACTCTAAACAGATGTTTCAATGTATATTGAAGTCAGAAAGGCGAAAAAGAAGAAAAAAGCGGGTTTTTCCTGAGACCCATCTTTATTCCAATTTTAACTAGGGCTTAAATTATCTCTTAAAGGAAAATACGCCTTATTATTATTGCACTTTATTGCACTTATTGCACTACTGCTGCTGGAGTGGAAATGAGGGGAAACGAAACTTTTGAAAAACTACCTCTTCTTATTGGCCAGTCATTCTAAACTTGTTGAAAGACTATATCTGGGTCGAAGTCATCCAGGTCGCTGCGTTTGTGGCAATTTTGCAATTTCTAGCAAACGTTATGCAATAAAATTGAGACTAGAAAATGAATTAGCGATGGGGCATTAGAATGGGGGTGGTTAAGAAAAAACTGAGAAAGAAATTTTTGGAAAACAAGAAAACGTTCAGTGCCAAAATGGCGCTAATCAGCACTCTGGAAAGTTTTGAATAAAGCTAAATCAAGATTTTTTAAGATTTCAGGTTACTGAGGAAACTGGTGGAAGTTTTTCAGAAAAATGAATTAACGGTTACAACGTTGAAGAGATAAAATCTTTTTCGGCAATAAAGTAAAATTTCCACAAAATGTCATAGCATAAAGTCATTGACGGGAAACTCACGTTGTGAAAACTATTGAAAAACCTGGCCATTAGTCCCGATTATGTATTACATTTCCCGGATTGCGGTAGGGCAACCCAGATAACCAATTACTGATGACTAATATTAGAGATTAAAATCTCTCAACATTTTTCAAAATGATTGGCATACTATTTCAACCTTAGAAATGCACTTGAAAATTAAAGAAGAATGGAATGAGCTCTTCCTGCAAGGCAGCCATCTGAAGGGCTAATCTGAAGACAAGAGATCTTACTACAAGAGATGGGCATTTCGGCACGGCCGTGTCTTTAGAAAGTATAACCGGTCTAACTGGAAAGTGCATACTGGCTACGCGCGCTGGCTACGTGCACCCTTGGATTGGAAAGGATTGGAAAGTGAACACTGCCTCCTCTCGTTGATGTGGAAAGTGCACCCTTCGTACTAGTGTTGTGCACCGGCCCTGTCTGGACTGGCCGGCAGGGAACCGGCCGGCCCAGGTCCAAAGTTCGCGGCTGCCGGCTGTTCGCGGCCGCCTGCCGAGAACAGGCCGGCCGGTCAAATACAGGCCGGCCGGCTGGCCTTCCTGCTGGTCGGCCGGCCTGTTGTCTGAGTGTTTCTACGGCTTATCGCTTTAAACTTGCTGCAATTTTCCTTGAAAACTGTCAAATATCTTATATTTTAACTTGTTGGCTATTTTGGATAGCCGGCGAAAAGTAGCACCGGCCGGCCGGCCCACGAAAAATTGGGCCGGTGAACAACACTACTTCCTACGCACATTCTCAGATTTCAGAATTCACGTCGCCGTATTGCATACTTACTAACTAACTAGTTTAAATAAACTAACTAATGTTTCTACATCAAATCTTTTTACTTGTTCTGTCAGGAACATACAGATTACAAAGTTCATTTTCTTATCATAGCACCATAATAATGTGTTGTAATAGGTTACTTCTATTTATGTAGACACCGGTAAAGGAATAAGCATTTGCAATGAAAATGAAGCAATAATATGCTTGAACCTGCGTTTTAAGGGCTCTACAAAAGGCTCTAACTCTCTGTGAAATTCCCTATCAAACAAGACCAAGATCAACGTTTTTGGTGCTCCCAGTCAAAAGTTATACTGGGAGCAGACCTTCACTCAGGCTTGCAAGCCCGGCCCGGCGGACCGGGCCGGGCCTGAGGTAAAATGGGGTAGGACAAATTTCGGTGCGGGCCGGGCCGGGAAGAGTGTTGGAGCGGGTCGGGCCTGCTGTTTTCAGTTAAATATTTCGTCTTTTATTCAGTTTTGGAGGCGCTTTTTATAAAAAAATCATTCTTTCTAAAATAAATTTTGAAAAATCACTGGTTCTTTTGTTTTTATCTTACCTAACTTTTCTACCTCTGTTGGAGTATTACCGTAGTTTACTCTATATGTCTTAAGGGGGGCTATGTACTAAAGGTTTGCGCCGACTTTGTCCGATTGGGCTACTATTTGGCGAAGACATAGAGCATGGGTGTGGTCAAAACAATATCGGGTACTGAGATCTTAGCTGCCTTCCAGCCATGTGCAGCCGTTTATGTGCCCGACCCCCGTTTTTTACAACTACCAACATAATTAATTAAAAATCTCTGCTGGCTGCAAAACCCTAGCTTCAAGGTTGCCATTTGCAAAAGTGATTTGGCACATGTGCCCTATCTGCAGAAAAATACTAGATGCCTGTATCCTATCTGCACGTACGGGAATTACTTTTCAAAGTTGAAGTTTCGGCAAAAATTTAAAAATTTTTGGCTAACGAAAGTAAAATTTTATTACTGGTGCAAGCTATAAAGCTGTAATTCGGCATAAAAGGAGGCCCTATAGGAGTACTCATTTGTGCCAAACGGCAAAAAATTCTGCAAAAATTCCGTGAAAAAATTTTTATGTCCACTTTAATCTTCAAAAATTGCCAATATCGCCTTGTTGGGGCAATGGTACCCTAGAAATCGAAAAAATAAAATTTTTTGAAATTAAATTTTTTGAGATATTTGAACTCAGCGAGGTCGAAAACACACCCACAAGAGATTTCAGTTCGATTAGTGAAGATTTGTGACTTCTATGGCTGCAGAAAGGCTCTATGGCAATTTCGGCAATTTTTGAAGATTAAAGTTGACAAAAATTTTTCACTTTCTGCACATGTTCACGGTTTCTCGTATTCGCCCAATTTTCCACCGTCTGCGTGGCTGCACGGATGAGTACAACGTCCCCAATTTTTGGAATGGCATGAACCTGATTTCTTGTGATTGTTGTTCTAGCGTGCTCTCGTAGACTAAACAGATAGTCTTTCCTCCAACTGTTCCAGTATCTGTTCAGAAGGTTCTACCCATCTTGTGCTGACGTAGTCTCCACACGGAAATCATTCTGAATGTCCGGTATATCAACTGTCCCAGTCTTAGGGTTAACGGTTAAGATGTCTGCAGGAGTAAGCACCTTTTTTCAAAATCCGTCGTCATTATCAATTGACATGGTGAGTGACATGGAATTGAGTATTCCTTCTATTTCTGTAATTGTGGTCCACAGCTGTGCAAACGTTAGGAACTGAGTGTCTATGGACTTTCGTAAGCTTCTCTTCACGGACTTCACCAATCTTTTGTAGAATCCACCCATCCATGGTGAAAAGTCGGGAATGAATTGCCAGCTTATTCCCGTATTACTGGTGTAGTTTTCTATTTCGTTATCTGGTCTCAAAAGTGTCCACGCCTATTCCAAGCCTTTACTGCACAACTTGAAGTTTCTAGCGTTGTCTGACACCAACTTGAAGGTTTTCCTCGTCTGGCTATGAATCTACGGAGACACATCAAAAATAGACTGATGTTAGATCTTCAACCGGTTCTAAATGGACCGCCCTTGTTACTGCGCACGTGAAAAGGCAAATCCACAGCTTTCGAGTTTCCTTCGAAGTTGTGCGAATGTAGATGGTCCTAAGTAATCAAGGCCCGTGTAGGTGAATGCTAGACATTCTGTCAACCTCAGCTTAGGCAAAGGAGGCATGTCAGGAACTTTACAACTTCCTTCCTATTTCCTGCAAACTTTGCACTGATTCAATATTCTTTTGACAGCTGCCCTTCCGCGTTGCAACCAATATTGACACCGTATCTGCAAAAGAGTGGGATTAACTCCAGCATGGGAAAGCCATTTGTGGTAATCTTCTATGATTAGGCGTGTGATTCTTTTGTTCTTTTTGGAGCAACTTTGGGTATTTGGCATCATACAATAAGTCGGCATTATCAATTCTCCCACGGCACCTAATCAGCCCCTTCTCATCTGACTGCAGAGGTCCCAAATTAATAGGTCTTTTCAAAAACCTGTCCTTGAAACGCAGAACCCATGCGGTTGCTCGCAGCAAAGCATTAAGGTTGGAGAATCTTTCTACATCAAAACAATCATCTTTTTCGACATGAAAAGTTGCGCATGACACTTGAGCAGACTTTGCATCTTCAGCCACGTCTTTATTCCGACGACCAATTGACATGGTGAGTGACATGGAATTGAGTATTCCTTCTATTTCTGTAATTGTGGTCCACAGCTGTGCAAACGTTAGGAACTGAGTGTCTATGGACTTTCGTAAGCTTCTCTTCACGGACTTCACCAATCTTTTGTAGAATCCACCCATCCATGGTGAAAAGTCGGGAATGAATTGCCAGCTTATTCCCGTATTACTGGTGTAGTTTTCTATTTCGTTATCTGGTCTCAAAAGTGTCCACGCCTATTCCAAGCCTTTACTGCACAACTTGAAGTTTCTAGCGTTGTCTGACACCAACTTGAAGGTTTTCCTCGTCTGGCTATGAATCTACGGAGACACATCAAAAATAGACTGATGTTAGATCTTCAACCGGTTCTAAATGGACCGCCCTTGTTACTGCGCACGTGAAAAGGCAAATCCACAACTTTCGAGTTTCCTTCGATGTTGTGCGAATGTAGATGGTCCTAAGTAATCAAGGCCCGTGTAGGTGAATGCTAGACATTCTGTCAACCTCAGCTTAGGCAAAGGAGGCATGTCAGGAACTTTACAACTTCCTTCCTATTTCCTGCAAACTTTGCACTGATTCAATATTCTTTTGACAGCTGCCCTTCCGCGTTGCAACCAATATTGACACCGTATCTGCAAAAGAGTGGGATTAACTCCAGCATGGGAAAGCCATTTGTGGTAATCTTCTATGATTAGGCGTGTGATTCTTTTGTTCTTTTTGGAGCAACTTTGGGTATTTGGCATCATACAATAAGTCGGCATTATCAATTCTCCCACGGCACCTAATCAGCCCCTTCTCATCTGACTGCAGAGGGCCCAAATTAATAGGTCTTTTCAAAAACCTGTCCTTGAAACGCAGAACCCATGCGGTTGCTCGCAGCAAAGCATTAAGGTTGGAGAATCTTTCTACATCAAAACAATCATCTTTTTCGACATGAAAAGTTGCGCATGACACTTGAGCAGACTTTGCATCTTCAGCCACGTCTTTATTCCGACGATCCGTATCCAATCCAATCTGTGACGGCCAAGATTCTTCTCCAAGCTGAAGCGATGCCGGGCCATGCCACCAGAAACTTGACTGGTTAAGTTCTTCAACAGTCTTCCCCCTGGTCGGCCAATCTGCCGGATTGTGGTCCGTGGGAACGTATCGGAACTTAGCCTCAGCCAATGAATGAATCTCTTTTAGACGATTGTAAATGAATACTGGGTGAATTCTCTTAGACTTCACCCAATACAGGCAGCCCCTCGAGTCGCTCCAGATTACCATTCTTCCAACGCTTCTTCTCAGCTCTTCCCTCACAAATTTTAAGGCTCTCACTAAAATTAGCATATCCATCAACTCCAACGCGGAAGTGTGATTTCCTTAATTGGAGCTAATCTTGTCTTACAGAAGAGCAAATCTACAGTCGTCTTAGATTCTGATCTTGACACAACGTAGACACTGGTGGCGAATGCCTTTGCTGAGGCATCACAGAAGCAATGCAACTCGATATCGTCTGACAGCAGCTAGATCTGCCTTTGCAGTTTAATTTCGGAGAGTTTTCCGATGTTTTCAATCCGCGATTTCCACATGTCCAACGAGTCATCAGACAACTCGTGGTCCCAGTTAAGCTGCTTCTTCCACAGTTCCTACAATAGAATCTTTGCTGTGATAACAGCTGGCGCAAAAAGTCCGAGAGGATCGTAAACACTTGCAACGCAGTGACCTAACTTTCTTTTAGTTGTCTTCTCCAATTCTTGGTTGCATTTTGTTGCCTTAACAAAAATCACGTCTTCCTCGGAGTTCCATAAAATTCCCAAGACTTTGATCTTTCTTTCTGTGTCTTTGTCGTTTTCTGGCAGGGCAGACAAGAATTCATCAGAATTAGACATCCATTCACGCACGTTATGCTGATCCAAAGAGCCGCTTTGCTTCTGTATAATATATGCTGGCAACTCTCACGGAGTCCTTAAATCCAAAGACGTTGTCCACGTATATATTCTGAAGTATGTCCATCGCAACTGAACCTCCTTGTGACTTGAGGTGATGGCCAATTGTTGCTGACAAGAGGAAAGGATTTGCAACTATCCCAAACGGTACTCTTCGGAAGCGATAGACAATCAAGTTGTCGTCCGACGCGAGACACAGGAACCTTGTAACTTCCCTGTCCGGCAACTGCAAGCCGACCTGCAAAAATGCGTTCTTTATATCGCTATATCGCGGAGTATAGCAATTTTGCATAGGTGAAATCGCAGGATAAGTCCACATAGGTTCTGAAGCATCACAGGTCCTGTGTACAAACACTCGTTGAGACTTTTCAGGCAACTGTCACTTTTTGCAGAGGCATCATATACGACTCTGAGTTTTGTAGTTGGTCTATTCATATTGATGACACAATGGTGAGGAATGTAGCGTGTAACCGGTGCATCTTTTTGTTCCTGGTTGAAATGTTTTGTCAACATCATGTCATGACATCTGAAGATCCAACTGTGTGTGAATGGTATCGTTGTATTTTTCCATAACATCGGGAAACTGTTCTGTTCTGTTCTGTCTTCGTTGTAAAGGCCGCAATCGCCCAAACGCCAGTTGGAAGTTGTCCGAAATGTTCTTATGGCTTTCTTTCCAAGGCCATGCCACTTCGTACCTATCACTTGATATCTTCACAGTTATTGACCGCTTCGTCATCTCCAGTCGTTGTTCCGTCATCTGTAATACCTACGGCACCAATTTCCAGAAATCTTCCAGAATATCTTCCGTGCTTATCTGATATGTCGAAGAAGCATCTACTGAGCAAAGGAGAGACGTAGAAAACTCTTGCAAATCCACATCCTGCTCGGTCGGCTTGCCAATCCTTCCGGACAAAATCCATCCAACGCGAGATTTCAGAAGAACAAGATTTGTTTCTACCTGTCTTTGTTCTGGTTAAACTATGTCGAAGTAATATTCGTTTCCGATAAGAGGGTCGATGTTAATCGTCTCAACTTTGGACGGCAAGGAGTCTGCCAACTGTAGCCTCTCAAAAAAGTGGAGAAGAGGAGGACTGACGAGATTTCTTTGGACTGGGAAGTTATAGTTGGTACTCATTGGCAGTAATATCAAGAAAGTTTCCATCGTGTAGCTTCTGTTTCAATTTCCATGTTTAAGTTTCAGTGTCACGATGGTTTGGCCTGAACGGTTAAAACGGCTTGATAACCAAAGAATTGGTGCCTTTAAAACTTGGACGCGACAAGTGGATATGTTATCTAATAGGGAGTATGTTATGTTAAATGAACTGTTTCGTCGAGAATTGGGTAATTTCATGGAGCAACATGAAAATAGACTGGCAAAAAATAGAAACACAGAAATTTTTTCGATATGCGAATCAAAAGTTAAAAGCTAAAGCCGGGGTGCCTACTCTGATTGATTCTCAAGGTAATAAAGTAAAACGTAATGGGGATAAATGTGACTTGTTGAACAACCATTTCGGTTATGTTTATATAAACGATGATGGCCATCGACCTGCTATAGTACATAATAATAATAACAATGAATTATTAGATGTAGTTGGTATTACTGTTCTTGATGTATATGAATCGTTATTGAGTTTGAAGTCGAGTTTAATAACTGGTTCTGATGGAATATCTTATCTTTTTTATGGTAAATTTGCAGCTGAGCTTGCTTTTCTTTTGTTTCTGATTACAGATTTTGGTTTGCGATTAGGTACCTTGCCTCGAGACTGGAAAGATGCCAATGTTGTTCCTATTTTCAGAAACAAGGGATCCCGAAATTCTGTGGAAAACTATAGAGATGTTTCTTTAACCTGTGGTGCAGCTAGACCTGTTGATGCATTTATGAAGCGGAACTTAATGCGATTTTGTATAGATAATAATATTTTTTCTAGTAGTCACCATGGATTCCTAAAGGTCGTTCTACTGTCTCAAACTTACTTCGTTGTGGTAATGACTGGAGTCTTGCATTAGATAAAAAACAAGCTGTGAATGTGGCATATACTGATTTGAAAAAGTCTTTAATTTTCAATTCTTAAAATAGAGCAACCGACTGCTGGAATTACTGGTCGTTTTCTAACTTTCATTATAGAATTTATTTCAAATCGTCGTCAGAGGGTTTGTATTGATAATTCTTTTTCGGATTGGTGTTATGTAACAAGTGCTGCACCACAACTTTTAAAAAAAGGATTGCCGATTGTAAACCTTTGTTATCTAATTTACGTTTGTATAACTTTATTCATGACCGGTGATTTTTCTACACTCATATTGCTTAGTTTGTTGTGTACTTTGGATTGTCGTCTTTTCTCTGCTGCTTTAGATTATACGTTATTTCTATGAATATGTAGTATTATTTCTATTATGTCTGATGATTGTCCGTCGTCAATGTTCTTTCGGAAGTAAACCTTTCTTTCTTTTTCTTCCTTTCTTCACTTAGGACAGGTCTACTTACTCGGTTTATTGTCTGGCGAGGCTGTCCCGACCGTCTCATGTGGTCGGTTAGTTGTCCATCTGTGCTGTCTCCGCACCCGCTACGTCAGGGTGTTGTATGTAACGGTTTTAGTAGGTAACGAAACTTACTACCCCCGTTACAGTAGCTAACCAGTTATGCGCCCTCTGACACCAAAATTTATGCACACGTAGCTTGCCAACTAGACCTATTTCACATAAAGCTTTGTCAAAATTGTTTCATCCATGCAAAAATTACTTAGGAAATTCCGGTAGTGGTCCTACCACATTAAGGCTTTTCGTTTCAGACTTTGTGGTTGCAAAAGCAAAAATGATCATTTGGAGCTATTTTTATAGTCACAACAAACAAACCGTTGTCTCGAGTGCTGCCTACTGAACCAATGATGCAAAAACTACCAAAAACGTAAGAAACATGAAAACTAGAAAATAAGTAATTCCGTAAGTTTCAACTATCTCCTGTAAATGGTTAAAGCCACAAGACTTAAGCACAGCAAGTGTTGTTTTTCCTGACTTTTACAGAAGACTTTTGTATTTCTAAGAAGAAGAAGTCTGCGAAATCTCAGTAAGAACACAAACCGCATTTTGATAATAATTATAAAGGATCCCTAGCTATTTAGTTAGACATACAGAAAATGTTTTAAGCTTCGAAAACTGTTTCCTAATTTGTAAAGAGAAAATTTCTTCCGATACACTAAAAAGACAAATTGTTAGCCTACGTTCGAATACGAAATATACTGTACGAAGATGTTCCTGAAGTGCAGGAGCAATTATTGTTCTAACTGGAAATCGATGAATAGTGATTTACGCTAACCTAAGTGAAAGCTTGTGAATAAATTGGTATTGAGTAATAAGGGAGCCCTTCTCCGCCATAATTTCGTTAAGGGGGGGGGGGGTTGGGGTATCCATAGGTGTAATTGTGGGGGGGGGGGTAACCCCCCCAGCCATTTTTTCAAACCCCCCAGAAAATTTTGGGGGCCCCCGCCCCCCCCCCCAACTGGGGGGGGGGTAGTCCATAGTTTCCCTGGAACTTTGGGTCTCGGCATAGTTTCCCTGGAACTTTGGGTCGGGGGGGGGGGGGAAATCATGGCCGACCTCCGAAATGTGATGGGGGGTACCCCCCCCAACCCCCCCCCAGAATTCGGACCTCAGAAATTTCGAAAAATGGCCAAAAAATGCAAAATTTTCTGTAATTTAGCCCTTTTTCCATCAAAATAAGGCTTGTTCTTAACGTTTTAGGCGCTTTTGCACCGTTTTAAAGCGATTTTAGGTCAAAATTTCAGAAAAAATTTTCAAAAAATGACCATTTTTGGACCAAATTTAGCTAACTTTTTGGGTCCAAAAATCGTTGGGGGGGGTTCGGGGGGGGTAGCCAAAAGTTGGGGGAGGGTAAGTCAAAAAATCTGGGGGGGGGAGTAAATTTGGTCAAAAATTTTTGGGGGGGGGGGTATCCGAATTAAATTAAATCCGGTATTAAAAAATCTTGATTTAGCTTTATTCAAAACTTTCCAGAGTGCTGATTAGCGCCATTTTGGCACTGAACGTTTTCTTGTTTTCCAAAAATTTCTTTCTCAGTTTTTTCTTAACCACCCCCATTCTAATGCCCCATCGCTAATTCATTTTCTAGTCTCAATTTTATTGCATAACGTTTGCTAGAAATTGCAAAATTGCCACAAACGCAGCGACCTGGATGACTTCGACCCAGATATAGTCTTTCAACAAGTTTAGAATGACTGGCCAATAAGAAGAGGTAGTTTTTCAAAAGTTTCGTTTCCCCTCATTTCCACTCCAGCAGCAGTAGTTGCCTAGTAGTAGTCGTCGTCACTAGTTGCCTCAAGGACCCATTCTAGTGCAGCATCAAGGGCCCTTAGTTCAGCGCCATAGCTGGAGGTAATTAGGCCGGCAGGTTCCATGATGTTTCTGACGCGGCCAGTCCTGTGGTGCAGGACAAACACTCCGCTCCCACCGTTCTTAGTTCGTGGGTGCTCCTTCAGTATCGCTGGCGCCCGGGGAGGCATACCGCATAGGTTGTTTAGGGAGGTGTGTGGGGGGGGGGTGTTATGCCCCCACCCCCGCCCTCAAATGGAAGGGTCGCCGACCCTCCCCCGTAGAAAATGTTTTCTACCCGTCCACCTAATCAAATCGGCCTTGGCTTCGGCCGACCGGAGTTTCCTTTGGGGGGATTTTGCTCATTTTTTGCATGGACGTTGGTAGCATATAGATAAATAATATTTATAAAAATTGTGTGGTACTAAGGCACAATGAGGTCGCTAGGTCAAAAAATGTGGAAATGCGCCTGCTTAGCTTGGAGGCTTAAGCTAGGGTTCGACCGTCGCAAACTGCGGAACATGAATGCTAGAAAACTCAAACTAGCAAGGATAGGTGCCCCATGTGTGGTGCCTGTATGGTTAAGATATGAACTGTCTGACTCCTCCCTATCGGCCTGAGCACAACTTTGATTGGTGAACTGGCTTATTTTTAGGGCAAAATTTATGTTTTTATGTTTTTATAAAAATTTTGAAAAATTTTCGCCCCCCCCAAAGAGCCCCCCCTAGAAAAAATCCCTAGAATAAGCCCAGATAACTGCTTGAAAGTGCTCAAAAGTCAAGTTTAAGCACCAAAATGGCGATTTTTGATCAAAAATTTCCGGCGAAGCCGGAAACAGTTTGAAAATTTTGACCAAAAATCCTAAAATTTTATTTTGCAATTTCTGGGCACCTTTAGGGTGAGTGGGGGGGGAAGCCCAAAAAGGTGGGGGTGGGGCCGAGTGGGGGGAGGTGCTCGAGAGGGGGGAACCCCAACCCCGCCCCCCAGTAAAATAAATCCAGTTCCTGGTATCCGTTTTACCGTCTGACGTACCTATTTTGCTGGGCTGGTTCTACTTTGCCGTCGGGAGGGTCAAGTCAGAAACCGCTTCCTGAAGGTCCATAGTAGGCTTTACCTGGCCTCTTTTCTACAGGGGTTTTCTGGTGCGCCCAGCTCATTCCCGGTATCCGTTTTGCCGTCCGACGTACCTATTTTGCTGGGCAGGTTCCAGTTTGAATCTTGTATTAAGTCGATGCGCAAAGCACTTGACATTATGTATAGCGCGGCGGGAAAAAACCCAAATTTTCGAATTTTGGCTGTAACTTTTTTATTAAGCGACAAATCGAAAATCTAACGATAACTACCATGAGGCCTTGCGAAGAGCTTCAAAATGAGCCATAAAACGTCTCTCTACGTATCACTTACGGTTGGTGAGAAATTTTCGACCAAACCGATGGGAAAAAAACCCAATGCGGGAAAAAACCCAGCCGAATTTTTTGCTGCAAGCATGCCAGAACGGTTTTGACTATACCATTCGAAAGAGCGGGTCATTTTTAGTACATCTGAATCCTAAAACATCAATATTTTTGCAAAAAATCATGTAAAATTGACTTTTCAAAATTTCGTATGTTTAACACGTATATAAACATAGGCAAATTTTGGAAATTTTTGAAATTTGCTTAATTTCTGCAGTTTAAGCATCCTATCACATAGAAAACGTGTTTTTATTGCATTTAAAGCCAAACCCGACCTATTTTAGTGAAAAATTAGCGGTTTTTGGCGAAATTTGAAAATTTGGCTTGAAATGGCACCATCTCAGATTTTTTCCACCTGGACCTCACATAGAAGGTCGAACCTAGGTAAAATCTATACCAAATTAATCAGGAGGCTCTACTGAGCTAAGAAATGCATGAATTTTTCCTTTGCTGCTAATGGTTAGAAAAAAATTTCATTTTGAAATTTGGGTTTTTTCCCGCACATGGGTGTTTTTCCCGCCGAGTCTAGGTCACCCCCAGGTCGCACCACAGGTATATATTAGAGCCAAATTGCATACACCATCGTGAAGTTCGAGACATATCCTCTGTGAAACTATAATCCGTTTTGGGCTAAGTCTTTCCAGTAGTTCAGGGTGACCCCCCAAAGTTGACCCTGCCTGACCCCCATGTTGGGACCAAAATTCCAAAATTTTCAAAGTCCCAAAAAATTTGCTGAGAGGCAGGGGGAACTACAATAATACACCCTCTAGGGTAGTTTTGGACGCTCTTTAAGATAGGCTATTAAAATCCGATCTAGCTCATATGGGTGACTCACACTGGCGATGGGTTTTTTCCCCGCATATCGGATTGGGTTTTTTCCCGCCGCGCTATATATATATACGTGTATTATTAAGTTGTATAATAAGGAGCACGACTACATACGTATATACTTTCAGGGTCATGCTGACAAATCGTAAAATTTTCAGAAGAACTACCGATAGCAACTGTCTGGGCAGTATTCGCGAATATGGGTTGTTCAGCGAAGCTGGTCCATATTATTATAGTGCGCTTTTAACCTAGTCGTCCTGGCATTTACAACCTGCCCCTCCCATATTAACATTTTAAAACCCTGGGTTTTCTTTAGTGGGGGGACGGGGGGCGCCCCCAACTTTTCGGGTTCCTCCTCCACTCGACCCCTCCCCCCCCCACTCGTACCCCCCTTTTTGGGCTTCCCCCCCACTCACTATAGGGTGCCCAAAAAATGCCGAATTAAAGATTTTTGGTCAAAATTTTCAAAAATTCGCCGGGATTGTTTGGTCAAAAATGGCCTATTTTGGTACTCAAACTTGTTTTTTGAGCACTTTTAAGCATAGTTATAGCGGTATATGCAGAAAACTGGCTATTTTTACGGCTTTTTTGGCATTTTAGGTCACTTTGGATTCCCTCCCCACACTTTTGGTCTTCCCCCCTCACTAGGGGGGGGGGCTCCCCCCACTTCCCCCCCACGTTTTTTCGCCTAGAGAAAATCCAGAAACCTACGTAGTCCTTTGTACATTTACAACCTAACGTCACTCATATTGCGTTTTTCGTGCAACATCGGAGCATTTTTATTCTTGTCATGGGGGAGCTCGGAGAGCCCCCATAATATGAGCTATAAAGGCACTTTGCGGATTTGGAAAAGTGCTAATTAGGCATAACTAATTAACGGGAAGGAATTAAGAGCTAATATTTACATTTTTGAAATCTCCAGGCCAAGAGCTTTCGAATGATACCAAACTTGCCCGGAAAAATGAACTTTGAAAAAATCGACTTTCTCTTACGGGTTTGAAAGTGGGGTTTTTTTTCTCTGTATTCAGCATGATTTTTTCCAATTTTGTGTTAACTCGATTTTTCGAACTGCCCATAGGAAAAATTTTTCTATACTATTTTTTGATTATCTAGGCAATGGTACTTAGCAATGTTTTTCCCGAATTTCGATCTGGTTCGATTTTTATAGATGGTCAAAAATGGAAAAAATAGCGTTTTTGGAAACCTTCAAGCTGAAAAATTTCTAAGTCCGAAAATTTGAAAATAGTCTAAAAACGGGCAAAAACAGCGTTTTTCGGCCTTGGGGTGGTAGCCACATATAGTAAATCGGGGTCGCTGAACACGATGAGCACAGTGCCGACACCGTATCTCGCCTGGTTCATCTGGTTCAACTGGTTCAAAGTTGAGCCAGTTCCTGGTTCAAGCTACTGGAGATAGCTAGAAGGCTGAAATTTTGCATACAAAGGTTATTGGGCATGGGGAATTCACTGGTGGTGTTACTTTATTGATCCGACCCATGGCTGGCCTGATCTGGTTCAACTGGTTCAAAATTGAACCAGTTCCTGGTTCAAGCTGCTGGAGATTGCTGGAAGGCTGAAATTTTGCATACAAAGGTTATTGGGCAAGGGGAATTCACTGGTGGTGTTACTTTGGTGATCCGACCCATGGTTGGCCAGATCTGGTTCAACTGGTTCAAAATTGAACCAGTTCCTGGTTCAAGCTGCTGGAGATAGCTGAAAGGCTGAAATTTTACATACAAAGGTTATTGGGCATGGGGAATTCACTGGTGGTGTTACTTTGCTGATCTGACCCATGGCTGGTCAGATCTGGTTCAACTGGTTCAAAGTTGAACCAGTTGCTGGTTCAAGCTACTGGAGATAGCTAGAAGGCTGAAATTTTGCATACAAAGGTTATTGGGCATGGGGAATTCACTGGTGGTGTTACTTTGGTGATCCGACCCATGGCTGGCCAGATCTGGTTCAACTGGTTCAAAGTTGAACCAGTTCCTGGTTCAAGCTACTGGAGATAGCTAGAAGGCTGAAATTTTGCATACAAAGGTTATTGGGCATGGGGAATTCACTGGTGGTTTTACTTTGGTGATCCGACCCATGGCTGGCCAGATCTGGTTCAACTGGTTCAAAATTGAACCAGGTCCTGGTTCAAGCAACTGGAGATAGTTGGAAGGCTGAAATTTTGCATACAAAGGTTATTGCGCATGGGGAATTCACTGGTGGTGTTATTTTGGTGACCCGACCCATGGCTGGCCAGATCTGGTTCAACTGGTTCAAAATTGAACCAGTTCCTGGTTCAGGCTACTGGAGATAGCTAGAAGGCTGAAATTTTGCATACAAAGGTTATTGGGTATGGGGAATTCACTGGTGGTGTAACTTTGGTGATCCAACCCATGGCTGGCCAGATCTGGTTTAACTGGTTCAAAGTTGAACCAGGTCCTGGTTCAAGCAACTGGAGATAGTTGGAAGGCTGAAATTTTGCATACAAAGGTTATTGGGCATGGGGAATTCACTGGTGGTGTTACTTTGGTGATCCGACCCATGGCTGGCCAGATCTGGCTCAACTGGTTCAAAGTTGAACCAGGTCCTGGTTCAAGCAACTGGAGATAGTTGGAAGGCTGAAATTTTGCATAGAAAGGTTATTGGGCATGGGGAATTCACTGGTGGTGTTACTTTGGTGATCCGACCCATGGGATCGGCCGGAGCAAGGATTTTCGCTCCGGCCGGAGCCGGAGCCGGAGGCAGGTTGACTTCGGCCGGAGCCGGAGCCGGAGCCGGAGCCGGATTTTTTCATTGTCATTCTTTAGGCTGAAAGTCTTCAAGGACCAATATTTTTAGGCCATTACAAAAAATGGTTATCAAAATATTGTTAATATTTAAGGATTAAGTGCTGTTGTATATTTATATATGCGTTGTTAGGATGGCTTTGTTTATTTGCTATATAAAAATCCCTGTAATCACTTTTAATACATAGGAGAGGAGACCTCACTCTTCTAATGGACAGTAAAAATGACTAAAACATTCCATGTTTATATATTACTGTAATGCAGTTAGCAAGGACCTATGAATGAATTCAAATGTTATATACAATGATATTCAAAATAGAAAAGAAAGCATGAATTCACGATATTCTTATAATAGGATACGTATAAATAAATAATAACTTGATAAAGTATAGTCAAGCGGGGAAAAAACCCACTTTTCAGATTTTTGGCCAGAACTTTTTAATGGTTTGACATATCGAAATGCTGATTATACAGGTAGCTAGGCCTAGTCGTAAGCTTTCTTATGAGCTATAGAACACCTCTGTAGGGTGTGCCGTTAGCGAGAAAAATTGTCCCAAACTGGCGGGAAAAAAACCCAATGCGGGGAAAAACCCATATGCGTGAAAAAACCCACCCCAAAAAATTTTTGGCAAGCTGCCAGGAGCATTTCTAACCATTCCAAATGAAAGAGCGGGTTGTTTTTAGTACAACTGCATCAAAATATATTAGTTTTTGCATTAAAATTGAGGTCATATGGTCATTTGAAAATGTTGTATCTTTAACACATAAACATAGGCAAATTTTGGAAATTTTTTAAAATTGTTTATTTTCGGCAGTTTAAGCATCCTATCGTGTAGAAAACGTGTTTTTCTTGTATTTAGAGCCAAACTAGACCCATTTTAAGGCAAAAATAAGCATTTTTGGTCAAAATTGAAATTTTGGCTTGAAATGGCACAGCGTCCGATTTAGACCCCCTGGACCACCCATAACAGTACGAACCCAGGTAAAACGTATACCAATTTAATCTATAGGCTCTATTAAACAAATGTATGTATTGGTTTGACCTTTCCGGTCAATGGTTAGAAAAAAATTTAATTTTGAAAAGTGGGTTTTTTCCCGCCGTGGGTTTTTTCCCGCCAACTCCAGGTCACCCCCAGGTCGCACCGGAGGGGTCAGAGCAGTGTGACATATATCATCATGAAGCGCAACAGATGCCCTACAGGTACATATAATCCGCTTTGGTCTAAGTCTTTCCAGTAGTTCAGGGTGGCCCGGCAAAGTTTGCCAAATTTCGGCACTTGGTCGGACCAAAATTTCCAAAAATTTCAAAGTCCCAAAAAATTTGTAGGGAAGCAGTGGGAGCTACCATAATACACCCTCCAGGGTTATTTTGGATGCTCTTCAAGATAGACTATTAAAATTCTAGATAGCTCATACCGGTAAGCCCACACTGGGGGTGGGTTTTTTCCCGCATTGGCGAGTGGGTTTTTTCCCGCTTGACTATATAAATAAACGCATAATTAAACGCAGATTGGGTGTCTAACTTACTTTCGCAGTCAGAAATAAAATCAAAATTACAGAAACCCGCGCCTATGGCGGGAATTTTTTTGAAAAATTGCCATTTTTATTTTACACGGAGTAAAATTTGACGATATAGTTCAATATAAATTAAATACGAACAAAAGTGTTAGGTGCTGGGCATAAACTCCGGCTCCGGCACCTCTGCCTCCGGCTCCGGTTAACCGGAGCCGGAAGTCGTAATTCCGGCCGGAGCCGGAGCCGGAGCCGGATCCGATCCCTACTGGCCAGATCTGGTTCAACTGGTTCAAAATTGAACCAGTTCCTGGTTCAAGCTACTGGAGATAGCTAGAAGGCTGAAATTTTGCATACAAAGGTTATTGGGCATGGGGAATTCACTGGTGGTGTTACTTTGGTGATCCGACCCATGGCTGGCCAGATCTGGTTCAACTGGTTCAAAGTTGAACCAGGTCCTGGTTCAAGCAACTGGAGATAGTTGGAAGTCTGAAATTTTGCATACAAAGGTTATTGGGCATGGGGAATTCACTGGTGGTGTTACTTTGGTGATCCGACCCATGGATGGCCAGATCTGGTTCAACTGGTTCAAAATTGAACCAGGTCCTGGTTCAAGCAACTGGAGACAGTTGGAAGGCTGAAATTTTGCATACGAAGGTTATTGGGCATGGGGAATTCACTGGTGGTGTTACTTTGGTGATCCGACCCATGGCTGGCCAGATCTGGTTCAACTGGTTCAAAATTGAACCAGTTCCTGGTTCAAGCTACTGGAGATAGCTAGAAGGCTGAAATTTTGCATACAAAGGTTATTGGGCATGGGGAATTCACTGGTGGTGTTACTTTGGTGACCCGACCAATGGCTGGCCAGATCTGGTTCAACTGGTTCAAAATTGAACCAGTTCCTGGTTCAGGCTACTGGAGATAGCTAGAAGGCTGAAATTTTGCATACAAAGGTTATTGGGTATGGGGAATTCACTGGTGGTGTAACTTTGGTGATCCAACCCATGGCTGGCCAGATCTGGTTTAACTGGTTCAAAGTTGAACCAGGTCCTGGTTCAAGCAACTGGAGATAGTTGGAAGGCTGAAATTTTGCATACAAAGGTTATTGGGCATGGGGAATTCACTGGTGGTGTTACTTTGGTGATCCGACCCATGGCTGGCCAGATCTGGTTCAACTGGTTCAAAGTTGAACCAGGTCCTGGTTCAAGCAACTGGAGATAGTTGGAAGGCTGAAATTTTGCATACAAAGGTTATTGGGCATGGGGAATTCACTGGTGGTATTACTTTGGTGATCCGACCCATGGCTGGCCAGATCTGGTTCAACTGGTTCAAAATTGAACCAGTTCCTGGTTCAAGCTACTGGAGATAGCTAGAAGGCTGAAATTTTGCATACAAAGGTTATTGGGCATGGGAAATTCACTGGTGGTGTTACTTTGGTGACCCGACCATGGCTGGCCAGATCTGGTTCAACTGGTTCAAAATTGAACCAGTTCCTGTGGTTCAAGCTACTGGAGATAGCTAGAAGGCTGTAATTTTGCATACAAAGGTTATTGGGCATGGGGAATTCACTGGTGGTGTAACTTTGGTGATCCGACCCATGGCTGGCCAGATCTGGTTCAACTGGTTCAAAGTTGAACTAGTTCCTGGTTCAAGCTACTGGAGATAGCTAGAAGGCTGAAATTTTGCATGCAAAGCTTATTATGCATGAGGAATTCACTGGTGGAATTTGTGATTGCTGCTGCCACAGTTATGGCAGCGTTCCCAAAAATTAGACGGAGGACAAGTAGGAAAAATGCTCCTTGCAGTCGCATGAAAAAGTTAATATGAGCTATGATGGTCAACATTTAAATGTGTCAAGGACAAGATTTAAAATGTTTAATATGAGCCAACATCTAAATAAGTAGAGGACAAGATGTAAACGGCTAATATGAGCCGCTACGTTTCTCTTGGGCTCATATTGACGCTCATTTAGCTTTTGCTTACTTTTAACCAACACTGAAATGGTTTAATTTTCAAGCGTAACGTTTTCTTCTCCACTGCTAAATCCAAGTACACATTTAAGGCCACCATATAAGTCAACAAAACGAAACCGAAGTCCAATCTAATGAAGAAACGAAAATGTGGAACTTACTTTTACTTACGTTTCTCTTGGGCTCATATTGACGCGACTAAGATGGCAAACATATATACAGTTTACGGTTGGCATATTATAAGCATCAGTGTTTATAAACGATTTGATTGGCTTGGGAATATATTGAATTAATGTGATGATTGCGATGATAACTTCAAATGTGATTTTTCTCAAGATTTCACAACATGTGTAAGTTCCACATTTTCGTTTCTTCATTAGATTGGACTTCGGTTTCGTTTTGTTGACTTATATGGTGGCCTTAAATGTGTACTTGGATTTAGCAGTGGAGAAGAAAACGTTTACGTACAGCTTTGCAAAAATTAATGTTTATGCGTCGTTATTCATCCAAGCCATTTCAGTGTTGGATTAAAAGTAAGCAAAAGCTAAATGAGCGTCAATATGAGCCCAAGAGAAACGTAGCGGCTCATATTAGCCGTTTACATCTTGTCCTGTACTTATTTAGATGTTGGCTCATATTAAACATTTTAAATCTTGTCCTTGACACATTTATGTAAATGTTGACCATCATAGCTCATATTAACTTTTTCATGCGACTGCAAGGAGCATTTTTCCTACTTGTTCATATAAGTTTGACCATCGATGTTGCAGATTGCTCTTCAGTCACCAGACTTGCTTATTGAAGAATGTCATCGAAGTGGAGGCCAAAATATTTTGAGCAGCATCTGAAAAACATTCGGCAGATGAGAGCTGATCGAGCTGCCCCGGTTGACTCGATGGGTTGTGCTTCCTGCCCAGATGAGTCTAGTGATCCAAAGGTGCGAACCCGTTTCCTTTTGGTTTGCCAGTCCTGGTTTTTGTCCAGCTGGATTTTTATATGAGTGGGTGAAGACGGGAGCTTCTCCAGATGTTCGCTCTCCTTAGACTTAAGCTTCTTTTTTGGCGGTTCTGATTTTAGTTCACATACGTACGTATATATGATTATTAATGATTCTTTAGCTCTGTAAACTTAGTGACATGAATGTATAGTTGGGTAGCTTAGAGTTAGGACGTGTTTTATGCATGGGGTATGTGGGTGCCTAGGTTTTTTGGTCAAAAATAGCGTCGTTTACAGAAATGAACAATAGTTTTGACGACGCCAAAATAAAAATGATGAAAGAATGACCAAACCAAAATGTGGAAATAGCACTCAAATTAAAAAAGAGAATGACCAAGCCAAAATGTGGAAATAGCACTCAAATTAAAATAGAATGCAAAGTTTCCAACGATATTTGAATACTCAATCAGTAATATATATATTACAAAGGTTTGGTCTTGTGGCTATTAGCATGCTAAAAATTTCCGTCTACGTGGGTGTTCTTTCTGAATTTTCGAGGTGACATTTCTGTGAACTTTGCTGTATGCATCTTTGCTACATGTTCACCACCAAACCAATTGATAAAAACTATGAAAAGCTCGGGAATCTCCCCGGGTGCGCCCGGGTATTTTTTACCGGGGGCCCACCCCGAAGTTGACCTTTCCCTCCGAAAATGCCTTCGCCACCGGAATTTTTCCCTCTCCCCCGGCAATTTTTGGGGGGGCCCAAATTTTTGCCAAAAATAGGCAAATTTTCAAAAATTTGCCGGCTTCCCCGGAGCTTTTTTCGTAAAAATGACTATTTTTAGCTTAAATCCTGGCGTTTTTGAGAACTTTTTGCCTTTCTATGTAAAATACGCCAAAAATACCAATAAGCTCAGTTTTTGCAAAACAATATACCTCCCGAACATTTCTCCCCCCCCCCCCCCCGGGAGACCCCCCCCCGAAGGGCCGAACTTTGCCGGGCTACCCTGAACTACTGGAAGGACGTAGACCAAAACGGATTATATGTACGTGTAGGGTAAGTGTTGTGCTTCACGGTGATATATGCCATACTGCTCTGATCCCTCCGGTGCGACCTGGGGGTAACCTAGAGTTGGCAGGAAAAACCCATCGGCGGGAAAGGTCAAACTAATACATATATACATTTGTTTTATAGAGCCTATAGATTTATAGGTTACTTGACCACTTTTGAAGACTTTCATTTTTGACCCCCACCGGATCCTTTTTTGTTTGGTTGCCGAAATGTGTCGAAAAAGAAGGTTTTCGATGTCAAATTTTCAAAAACGTTCTCCATTTTTAGCTAATTTGTGCACTTATTTCAAGCTTAGAACAGTGTTTTTTGCGTTTTTACTTCAGAAATGCTAATTTTGCTGTAGCGGTACCAATTTGGATATGTTTGTGTATATATTATACCTTGGGCTTGCCACTGTTTGAAGCCGCCTCCCCCACTTCCCAAATTTAAAAGCTGTGTTTACTTTATTGGGGGGGGGGGCGGAGGCCCCCCACTTTTCGGGCCCCCCCACTCGACCTCTCGCCCCCCCACTCGACCTCTTCCCCCCCCACTCTGCCCAACCCCCACTTTTTTGGGTTTCCCCCCCCCACTGACCCTAAGGTGCTCAGAAAATGCCTAATTTTTAGGATTTTTGGTAAAAATTTTCAAAATTTTTCCGGCTTCGCCGGAAATTTTTGTTCAAAAATCGTCTTTTTTGGTGCTAAATCTCAATCTTTGAGCACATATAAGCTTAGTTATAGCAGTATATGTAGAAAACTGGCTTTTTATACGGCATTTTTGTCATTTTTAGCCCATTTTATTCCCCCCCACTTTTTTCGCCTAAAGTAAACCCAGAAAATTGACTAAAAAGTGCCAGTCTGGAGTTCCCCTCCTGTAAAAATACCCTGCACATGAATCTAATAGCATGTCCTGTCCACGTAAATTTATTTCTTTAAGGACCGTCGTTTCCAACTGCTTCTGTCATTAATGCTGTCTAGCCAAACAAAGGATGCTGTGACGTACGCTGCCATGGGTCGACTTCGAGATGCCGGCTGTACAGTTTCTGAGATGAGCTCAAGATCTATCGATGAGATTGCCCAGATTGTTTATCCTGTCAGCTTCTGGCGGGTATATAAATCCTTTTGTAGGTTTGTCTTGTGCCGTGTCGTGCATAGCAGATCATGTGGTGTGTATATATACTTACGTGCTGTCATCGCGTCCTCGTTTCTTCTTTCTTATCCACAGAATTGTTTTTGCGAGTTACTGTATGTATGTACGTATATACTAACTAAATTAGGAAAGTTTTGAAAAACAAACCATAGGCAATTTAGGGCTTTGAAAGGTGAGAAAATTAGGTTTTTCGAAAATGAGGACAAGTTCCAAGGAAAAGTTAGAGCTATCGTCAGGGGCACACCTGGGGGAGGGGCACAACGCGGACATAAATTAGTTTGTGCTTGTTTTAGCTATATACGTATACTACAACTTCAAATTCTCTGTCGGAGAATCTTTTAAACCTTTTCATTGTAATTTTTCACATAGTTAAAAGTCTGCAACTTTTCAGCAGGCGTGACCCACCATACCCCTTCACCAATTTCCCGAAAAAGCTTGCTCAAAAGAGTATATATATGTGTGCCAGTGTACATAGTACGTACTGTCATGTATTGAGCTTTTTCGCTGTTTTCGTTGTTTGCATTATTGCGACTGGGGGAGAGGCGGTTTTGGATGATTCCCGTCAGGCTTCTTGCTCCAGAAGAAAATAAAGAGCATAATGTTGTATGTATCTAATTATCAAAATTGTCGATTTCTAGAAATAGGGAAGCAGTTTTGCTCATTTGTAGAAATCAGGTAGAACTCTTCCGGATTCTAGAAATCATCAAATTTTATGCTCAGTTGTACACATATATAGGCATTCGCGTTGCCGATTTCTGGGAATCAACACAACGGCTGTTTTTGTTGTTTTTAATCACAGTCAAATCAGTGGTTTTCCTGCGGACACTTGTGCCTTTCTCCGCACTGCACCAAGTGTTTTGCACAATTTGCTATAAACGTGCACATAATATATATAACCAGAAAATGCTGATTTAGCTTAATTTTGTTAAATATTATAAATTTTATGACCTTTTTACGTTCAGAGCAAGAGCAACAGGAATGTGTTATTATAAAAGATGCTAAATATGCAGTGGCCGGTTCCAGGATTTGGTGACGGGGCGGTAAAATTTTTTAACAGGGGGGTCGGGGGCGGAGCCGGGGGGGTGGTCCAGGGGGTCTGGATACCCCTTTTTCGGAAAATTTTTTGAATTTTCAGCTACATATTTTATGCCCAAATGTGGCCATTTTTGAGGAAAAATTAGGCTCGGGCCCCCCCTTTTTCGGGTTGGACCCTCTCCTTTTCAAAATCCTGGATACGCCCTTGGGCGGAGCCCCTCAGAAGTCGAAGCAATTTTTATTTTTGCAATAAAATCGGTCTACGAATCGGGATCTTTAATTCTTTTAATTTTGAAGAACTGAGAAACTTTTTTAAAATACAACACATTTTTAGTCAAAAGCAGTAATTTTTTCCGAACAATCGGATGCATTTCATTTTCTTCATATGAATAAAATGCCTTTTGAATTTCATACAAATATGCCTTTTAAAATGAGAAAATTTGGGCCGAAGGCGCGAAAGTTTTTGGTTTTTTACCTTTTTCCTAATTTTCTCCTTAATTTTTCTTACCTTCAAATCGCGACAAGGGGGGGGGACGGCCGCCCCCCCCCCTGGCCCGGGGCCAATTTCATAAAAACTTGTGGATTTGCAAGTGTTTCATAAAAATTTTCCACCACTGCGTTGCAAGTGCGAGTAAAAGGAAAATTGCCCTTAATTTTTTAAAAAATCGTAACTTTTTCACCATTCAAAAAATTCCCTAACAATTTAAAAAAACTGCAAAACATGTCAATAGTTCTTCACTAAAAGCTCTGGTTTAAAACTGACAAAGATAAAAACATTTCAATTTATTTATATATAATCGTCTAGTGAAAATCTACTAGGCGTCGGCGACTTGACTCGCAGCTCAAGTTGAGAGTGAGTGTTCCAGCGAGTTTTATGAAACACTTACTTGCTGCTTCTGTACAAAAGGACTTGTAACTTGCAGCATTACTTGACTTGAAGTTCAAGTGCAAGTACGGGTTCAGCACTTGACATTTTATGAAACACTTGCAGCTTGCAAATCCGCAACTTGCAGCTGCGAGTTGCGGAATCCGCAACTTGCAAACTTTTATGAAATTGGCTCCTGGTCTGAATAAGTGCAAAAACCTTGAAGACGTTAAGCGACAGGTCTGCTGGAGACCACCCAGAAATTTAACTGAGGAGTGTTTTAAAACTTCCAAAAATGGTTTTTGCGCAAGAATTGCAGTTGTGTCCATAGAATTTGAATTCGTTATATGAGTCTAGATATATACTAGAGTGCTACCAAAGGAATGCTTAATATGTGTTGAGTGCAGTTATCTATGCGACGTTTCTGTATCTTTTGTCAATCTCTCAGAATGAAAGAAAAAGTACTACAGTTCCGTCAAGAGTCCATGATTTTCTTCTAGAAGAGTAAGCCACTAGAGGGCTCCTCTTCTTGGCATTGCGTAACGGTGCTCCGACAAGAATACGCGAATGTTCTCCCGTTTGGGGTCGACAGCATACATGCGCAAGGGGTGTACTGAGGGTGTATATACCAGGTACACCCTGATTCCTGAGGGGACGGCGCAAAATCAGGGAGACCGCGCAGCGCGAGCGAAGCGAACGCTGTTTATAATGTCAGACTTGCGCAATTTGGCATAAATTATTCAGAAAAACTAGGTTATAATTAACGAATATTGTCCTAATTTAGTTTGTACGAAAATGCGGAAAATTTGAAGATTATTTTATCATATCATGCAGAGAAAAAGACTGGAAATGGATAAGATAGAGTTCTCATTTAACCACGGTGACACTATACTTAAAATATAAAATTAATTTGTTGTTATATATCTGCCGTTAATGGTTATTAACGAGTACTCTTGCCAGTAGTTAAGTACAGGTACCTTACTGGTTACCCTTATTAACCCAAAAACCAAAAAACTTGGGTGCTGTTTAACCATTAGCAAGTGAAACAGTAACCATTTGAATAGTCTCACTCGCTGTTTCCGAATACGTCATATAAAAACAATTATGTAGAAAGGTCCTACAATTACATTTCATACTGTATATAATTCGTACGGGTCTAAGAAGGAATATTGCCCCTTTTGTTTAACAACTTGTTTGCCCAAAGACGAAACAGTTCAGAAAGAGACTCAAACGATTACAAGTATCTCGCCTCCAGGCGAGATAATAATAATGAAAATACAGAAAAAATTAATTATTCAGGAAAAACTAGGTTATCATTAACGAATATTGTCCTAATTTAGTTTGTACGAAAATGCGGAAAATTTGAAGATCTTCGCAAGCAAATTACAATCTGTGAAATGAGTGAAAACGAGAGGGAATTGCTAGACGGGGCTGCAAACTTGCTAATACTTTGAAAATGTGCGATCGCTGCTACTCTATCGCCCTCCCCTCTGTAAGTCGCACGCCCCCCCTTGTGGGAAAGGGGACCGCGCAAAACAATTTCTGGTACACCCTGTGAAGAGAGACCTTGCCCATGTATGGTCGACAGGTATACCCCCCACCGTTTGGTGGGGCGGGGTCGCTGAAAGAGGTCCCCGTTTGGGGGGGTCGCTCAAGCAGGCTACGTCTTACATATCTCGATTACCCACCCCCACCACTCAAAATCCTTAAAACTTGACCAAATGAGCTAACATTTGGTATGGGTATGTTTTCGACCACGCTGAGTTCAAATATCGCAAAATTTTTCGATTTCGCGAAATTTCAAAGGGGGAATCAAGGGAAACCGAAAATGTTTTTTCTTCGATTTTGCTGAAAAGATGTATATAGGGTTTTCGGGATCGTAGAACACGAATCTGCAGTCCGTTCTTCGTTTCAGATTTTCGTCAGCTCAGTATAAGCTAAAGATTTAAGCTTAAGATGTAAGCTTACACTGAGCTAGCGAAAAGCTGAATCGAAAAACGGACTACAGATTCGTGTTCTACGACCCCGAAAACCCATCTTTTCAGCAAAATCGAAGAAAAAAATTTTCGGTTTCCCTTGATTCCCCCTTTGAAATTTCGCGAAATCGAAAAATTTTGCGATATTTGAACTCAGCGTGGTCGAAAACATACCCATACCAAATGTTAGCTCATTTGGTCAAGTTTTAAGGATTTTGAGTGGTGGGGGTGGGTAATCGAGATATGTAAGACCCTTAAAGTTTTATTACAATTTTATAATTTATATTTATAATTGATAATTTGATAATTTTATCTTATAACTGATATTTTACTTTGTATAAACAATGGCATTTTTATATCATGACATTATTTTGTATAAAACTATAATTTTATTCCAATTATTTAAGTAATTTAAAATTCAGAGTAGAATTATCAATGATGTAGTGTGCGTCTAGGGAAGTAGATGCCTTTCAGATTCAGCGAAAGTACAAGATAGATTTCTCCCTAAATTCTAGTGTGCGTCTATGGAAGAATCACCGAATACATTTATTTGTACTGAGATGTTTGTGCAAGAATATATATTTCTTTTATCATAAACATGCAGAGAAAAAGACTGGATATGGATAAGATAGAGTTCTCATTTAACCACGGTGACACTATACTTAAAATATAAAATTAATTTGTTGTTATCTGCCGTTAATGGTTATTAACGAGTACTCTTGCCAGTAGTTAAGTACAGGTACCTTACTGGTTACCCTTATTAACCCAAAAACCAAAAAACTTGGGTGCTGTTTAACCATTAGCAAGTGAAACAGTAACCATTTGAATAGTCTCACTCGCTGTTTCCGAATACGTCATATAAAAACAATTATGTAGAAAGGTCCTACAATTACATTTCATACTGTATATAATTCGTACGGGTCTAAGAAGGAATATTGCCCCTTTTGTTTAACAACTTGTTTGCCTAAAGACGAAACAGTTCAGAAAGAGACTCAAACGATTACAAGTATCTCGCCTCCAGGCGAGATAATAATAATAAAAATACAGAAAAAAATTAATTATTCAGGAAAAACTAGGTTATAATTAACGAATATTGTCCTAATTTAGTTTGTACGAAAATGCGGAAAATTTGAAGATCTTAGCAAGCAAATTACAATCTGTGAAATGAGTGAAAACGAGAGGGAATTGCTAGACGGGGCTGCAAACTTGCTAATACTTTGAAAATGTACGATCGCTGCTACTCTATCGCCCTCCCCTCTGTAAGTCGCACGCCCCCCCTTGTGGGAAAGGGGACCGCGCAAAACAATTTCTGGTACACCCTGTGAAGAGAGACCTTGCCCATGTATGGTCGACAGGTATACCCCCCCACCGCTTGGTGGGGCGGGGTCGCTGAAAGAGGTCCCCGTTTGGGGGGGGGGTCGCTCAAGCAGGCTACGTTTGGCTCAATCTGATTGGCTGTTGGCGCCCCCACCCTAATGGGGGCTACTTTTAGCGACCCCCCCCCTAAACGGGGACTCTTTTTGGAAATAAGCTGTAACTACCGTAATCCTTTGCTACATAACCCCCCCCAAACAAAGGGGGAGTGTCTGCAATCTGATCGGCTGTTGGCTACACCCCCCACCAAACGGGGACCTCTTTTAGGCTACCCCCCCCCCCAGCAAACGGAGGGGGATATGCGCTGTCGATGTGGTCGGGAGAACATTTGTGTATTGTCGTCGGAGCACCGTTACGCAGTGCCAACAAGAGAAGTCCTCTAGTGGCGTACTCTTCTTAATAATAGTGCTATTATGCACTTTTCTTTCCGTTATTGATGGTCCAAAAACAGTCCATTTTCCAAAATTCTGACTTAAATATTCACCAAAAATATGTCTCACAACAGAATTGCATCTAAGTAGTTCGCTGCACTCTGCAATATGTCATTAATTTTTGACATTTAGCCTAAATTTTTCATTTTTCTATGAATGTTTAACGCAAGGCGAGAAGTCAAGTTTACTTTTCAAGGGCTCTACATAAAGGCAGGAGCAATATTACGCAAACCGCACTTGTCTTGTTTCGTGGACCCATTGGGGAAAAAAGCAACAAAAATGAGCAAAATCGAAGATGGTCAAAAAATCGGCCAAACATCCACAGCACAACCGGAAAGTTTTTAAATATTTGACCACAAATCCTAAAAATTTTGCAATTTCTAGGCACCTTAGGGTGAGCGGGGGGAGCCCAAAGAAGTGAGGAGGGGAACGAGGGGCGGGGAGAGGTCGAGTGGGGAGAGGAACCCAAAAAGTAAGGGAGGCAGTAAAAACCCTAGGTTCAGTTGCGAACTGAGCTGAATTAACTGGACTACGACATGATATACTAGCACGACGTGATTTAGTCGGGTTAACAACTGATTGCAAATTGTGCTAAACAGCTTTATTGTTTAGTTTGCAAATATTGCTAAACAATATTCTTTAATATATATATATGTCGTGGTTGGATGGACTAGTTGGTTACATGCAGGGGCGTATCCAGGGGGGTGGTCCAGGGGGTCCGGACCCACCCCTTTTCGGAAAACTTTTGGAATTTTTAGCTACTTTCTGCCCAAATTTGTCCATTTTTGTGGGAAAATTAGGCCTCCCTTTTTAAAATCCTGGATACGCCCCTGGTTACATGGACATCTAACCTACCACTCAAATTGGTTAGATAGTCATCTAACCTGTTATATTGTAAACTCAGCGTAGTTTTACAATTTAACCGGTTAGATAGCCAAACTTTATTATCTAACCAACTATTTTGTACTCATATTTGGTTAGATTGGAATTACATTATGCCATAATTGCAGATAAGCTACGTAGACCTAGGAAAATTGTTTGATTTCATGTGATATATAGTCAAGCGGGAAAAAAAACCAATTTCAATATGCGGGAAAAAACCCACCTCCAGTGTGGGCTTACCGGTATGAGGTATATAGGATTTTAATAGCCTATCTTGAAGAGCGTCAAAAATAACCCTAGAGGCTGCATTATTGTTGTTCCCACTGCTTCCCTGCAAATTTTTTGGGACTTTGAAATTTTCGAAAATTTTGGTCCGTCCAAGTGCCGAAATTTGGCAAACTTTGGCTGGCCACCCTGAACTACTGGAAAGACCTAGACCAAAGCGGATAGTATGTATGTGTAGGCCATCTGTTGGGCTTCATGATGATATATGCCACACTGCTCTAACCCCTCCGGTGCGACCTGGGGGTGACCTAGAGTTGGCGGGAAAAAAACCCATCGGCGGGAAAAAAAACCCACTTTTCAAAACTGAATTATTTTTCTAACCGTTAACAGGAAAGGTCAAACTAATACATACATTTGTTTAATGGAGCCTATAGATTAAATTGGTATAGGTTTTACCCGGGTTCGTTCTGTTATGGGTGGTCCAGGGGGTCTAAATTGGACATGGTGCCATTTCAAGCCAAAATTTCAATTTTGGCCAAAAATGCTTATTTTTGCCTTAAAATGGGTCTAGTTTGGCTCTAACTACAGGAAAAACACGTTTTCTACACGATAGGATTCTTAAACTGCCAAAAATAAACAATTTTTAAAAATTTCCAAAATTTGCCTATGTTTACGTGTTAAACATACAAAATTTTCACAATTCAATTTTTTCTGAAAATTTTCAAAAATGTTGGTATTTTTCGATGTAGACCTACTAAAAACAACCCGCTCTTTCGAATGGCACCGTCAAAATTGTTCTGGCACGCTTCCAGCAAAAAATCCGGGTGGGTTTTTTTTTCCGCCGATGGGTTTTTTTTCCCGCATTGGGTTTTTTTCCCGACACGGAAAACTTTAATTTCTCCATAACGGCAGGGTCTAGGGAGACAAACTATACCTCATTCGAAAGCTTAGGGCAAACCCTAATTAAATATAGTATCAAAGTCGTGCTAACCCAAACCAGTCGAAAGTTCTGGTCCAAGAAAAAAAAGTGGGTTTTTTTCCCGCTTGACTATACAGCAGGTGGTGTATAATTTTTAATTTCGTTATAGTTTTCATTGAATTAAATTAAATTTTAACAGAGTTTCAGCAGTTAGAGCAATCAATGTTTGGGTGGCAGTGTGATGTATGTATATACGTATATATGTCGTACGAAGATTGAAAAACCATGCACTTGCGCAAATGCATGATTATCCCATGCAGATGCTTAAGCGCATGGGTCGTTCGTTTATGCACTTGCGCAAATTCATATGCACTTGTTGCGTTGGTTTTTCTATGAAATGGGACGTTTCTAATTAGTAGTTTAGTACAGGAGTCTAGTCTCGTCTAGTTTTTCATTTTTGTTATCCTTGGATACACTAGCGTAGCCAGAAAAATATTTCGGAGGGGGGCAAGCCAAAAATGCTCTGAAATTTCTACCGCAACTAAACAGTGGGTGTATAGTCAATCGGGGAAAAAGCCACGCCAAAATTTCGGGGAAAAAAAGCCACGACCGCCGTGGCCTAACGGGTGAAGCTATTGAGTAATATTTGGCGTTTAGAATGACGACGTCAATATAAGACCACACGCCGATTTTTAGCTTTCTGGCTCTCCTCTATAGTCAACAGGAGGGTCGACATTTTTTGGAAAACTTTGTTCCTGAAATGGTGGGAAAACGGCAATTTTTGAAAAATTCATAACTTTAGTGTCAATAGAGCTATCTGAATAATTTCTACTGCAATCAAGTGGGAACATGTCTGGCTTGTCAACAATTCAGGACGTCATGTGGTCTCTGCGCAGGTGTGGCTTTTTATTCCCGATGATTTTGACCCATTGGGAAAAAGCCAGTCACTTACTAGACCAGGATCTTTTCAGGATAACCCCCGCCAGGCCCAGATTCCGCAAAACTTGACCAAATGAGCTGAAATTTAGTATGAGTTTAGTTTTCGACCACGCTGAGTTCAAATATCGCAAAATTTTTCGATTTCGCGAAATTAGATTTTTTCGATTCGTAAGGGGGGACCAAGGGAAACCGAAAAATTTTTTGTCTTCGATTTTGCTGAAAAGTTGTATTCAGGGGTTTTCGAGGTCGCAGAACACGAATCTGAAGTCCGTTTTTTGTTTCAGCTTTTCGTTAGCTCAGTATACGCTTACATATTAAGCTAAAAACTTTAGCTTATGCTGAGCTAACGAAAAGCTGAATCGAAGAACGGATTTCAGATTCGTGTTCTGCGACCTCGAAAACCCCTGAATACTACTTTTCAGCAAAATCGAAGACAAAAATTTTTCGGTTCCCCATTGGCCCCCCCCTTACGAATCGAAAAAATCGAATTTCGCGAAATCAAAAATTTTTGCGATATTTGAACTCAGCGTGGTCGAAAACATACCCATACTAAATTTCAGCTCATTTGGTCAAGTTTTGCGGAATCTGGGCCTGGGGGGGTTATCCTGAAAAGATCCCGAGACCAGACCAGACCTATAGTGAGCCGTTTTCTTGAATTTTTGGGATTATTACTATGTTGAAAATAATCAGCAATTCAAGTTTTACAGAGCAATACCGTTTGTAGGTGGGTATAGCCATGGGGTGAAAAAACCCACCCCCTTTTTGGGGGGGAAAACCCACCCGCCTCCTGGGTCATGGGTTGGAGATATGAGCTCCAAAACATAGCAGCAGGAAGCGCGACTCTTTCTAACCTACGTATGCAAAGATCAAGTCATTTGGTTCACTCCTGCTCATTTTATGGCATTTTGAAAATGACAACTACTTTTTGGTTCATCCATCCAAAAATTTACCAAAAGTTTGGACCGATGTAACTTTTGACTGGGTTGGGCTAGAAAAGTTTTGCAAATATCTGCAATGATGGCGACTCTTCCTCTTTGCACACAGCCAAAATTAGACCGATCCGCTGTACCGTTGGTCTGGCACATTGCCAAACGTGGCGGGGAAAAAACCCACCCAATTTTTTTTGAAAATTTTTTTAACAACACAACACGGAAACAATTAGACACTATAGCACGGTACTATCGAGCACGCTGCGTCATCCTATGCGGTCAGATTCGGACAATTTTGCTTACCTGGCTAGCTAGGTGCTAAAAACCTTAAAAGTGCCATTTCGCTGCTGGAGGACCCAATACAGGTACAATTGTCAATTTTAACAGCCAATTCTACGTAAAAAACCATTCCCTACACGATAGAATAATAAGTTTTATCAAATTACATCATTTTTAGCATTTTTCAAAAATTGCCCTATGTTTATATATGTGTTAAACTTTATGAAACCTGGCCAGTTGATGCAGCATTTTCAACGGCACATGAGATCACAAAAAAAGCTACTTAGATCGGGTTTTTTGGTTCATACTAGCTAAAAAAGGGTTGAATTTTACACTGGAAGTGTCAGAATTGCGATAGAACAATTTTTAAGACCTGTGAGGGGTGGGTTTATTTTCCCCCCATTTGGGTTTTCCCCCCATTGGGTTTTTCCCCCGCTACTTTTTGCATTATACCGCTCTAACGGTACAACCTACAGAAGTGCAAATAGGCTTAAAAGAAAGTTCTAAGTACGCCAAGTACGATGGTATATAAAGTTCTCAGATAGCCCTTATAATAAAAAAGTTCCAGCCAAAATCCGAAAATGTGGGGTTTTCCCCCCCATGGCTATAGTCCCTGAAATGAGCAACTTTTGGACTAAATATGTCACGCCAGTCGTTCTGACTGCTACACACCGCATTTCATCCTTAAACTGGTACATTTGGCCAAAAAGAGCATTACAAATTCATTGGAAAACACTATTTTGTAGCTAACCTTCGTTTTAGCAAGTTTTTAAAAAATTTGTATGTTTACGTTACATTTGATGAAACCTAGCCAGTTTATGCTGCAAACTAAAAAGTTGCTTTTAGTGCTTTGCGAAGGCAATTTGCGTCGGTAAACAACAATCCTAGGGTAAATAAGCGATGCTGAACATGATGGAACACTTAGAATTGGTCTACGCTTTCAGGATACGCTTTGACCAATTTGGCTTTTTTCCCGATGACTGGCTTTTTTCCCGATTCTGGCTTTTTCCCCAGGGAATTAATCATAAAGTACTCTCTATTACTACCGTCCAGAGAAGTCATTAATACATGAAAATAATCCGTAGGGGGTGCCATTCTTCAAACTACAAGAATTTTCCCACAATTCCAAAAAATGAGTTCTACACGTCCAAAAGTCTGAAAAAATGGCGTTTTTTCCCGATTGACTATAAATTTTAAGCAATTTCTGGAGCTTTTTGAGATGTTTTCGTTGAAAAGTAGCGCCGCAGGCAAAAATTTTTGGAAAGATTTATTCGCGTTGCTGTTAGTCCTTAAAAATTTTTCTTTTGTCGCCGATTTCGGGGGAGGCATGCCCCCCTCGCCCCCCCCCTGGCTACGCGCCTGCTTGGATTCCAACAAAGGGAGAATCAAAAAGGCTACACACGGGTACTGTTAGCACCCCGAGACCCCTAAAAATACCCTGCATTGTATATTATGGTTTGCAGCATTGTTGACCATGTAACACGTATATATATATATTTTAACTGATCAGCAAGTTAGAGATATACGTAATATCAGTTTCATGCACTGTGACTCTCAGTTCGCTGTGATGCCTACTCTGTATGCACGTAATATTCCAACATTACTAAGGAATCAGCATACGTCTTCTTGAATTTCCCACCTTCCAGTTTGACCACTTCATTGGTTTGAGGCTCTTCATTTCTTTATCATATGCTTACATTCGTTTCATGATGCAGAGCAAGTTGATCATACAGTAGGACAGAATTGGACAGTTTGGGACAATTTTCAATCATTGGACGTTTGTGTCTGTTAAAGTAGACAGATGGTGGAGTAGTGAAGCCATTGTTTCCAGTAATATGTCCGTTTGAGATTGATTCTGCAGAATTATAAGGATGGTGAAGTGTTAGCGTTTCTTCTGCTTGCTGTTGTTGGCATAGCATCCTGCTGTTGTTGACATAACGCAAACTGTATGGAGCTGGCGTTGGATATAAGAAGCAGCAACAGTTCTTGAAGAGCAAAGTTCGAAAGGCTGTACCTAGGCTTACGTAAATGACAAAATTGACCGACGAATTGAATACTACCAAAAGATTACTGAAATCGACGAGATAGCTAAGAGTAGATCCGAGAGAGGCAAAAGTTTCTAGGAAGTTGATAACAAGCGCCAATAGATTACAACTGATAAACATGAATACGACCATTACCATTGTTATGGGGTCCTCGCCAGACGATCGTTGGCTCGACGGTGTTCGTTGAAATGCAGCTATGATGCATATGTTTAGCACAATCAGCAAGCTTAAGGGAGCCGCGGTCATTATGATTGTGTATCCGTAGACGTAATAGATTTTGTGATACATGGGATTTTGTCGCAAAGAAGTAGCGCAAACCTCCGTTTGAAATTTGTGTTCCAATTCATTATAGCATTGTCTTACTGATATCTCAAACACGTGGGTGATATTATACAAAATGGATAAGCAAACGACGGCTGTAATTATTCTGACTGCCTTCGATGGAGTACAGAATCGACGTGCCAGGCTAGGTTTGCAAACCGATATGAAGCAGTCAATGGCGGCCACCACAGTGATATATACTGAGCATGTTTGTGCTGTTAACGCCAAGGGGAACACAAAACCGACACAGCTCAGGAAAATACCCTGAATAAACGTTTTATGACGTCTTAACACTTGAAATGTAAACACAAAAATGGCCGTGGTTACAACAAAAGTGTCACTGATTGCCAGAGCTGTAAGGTAAACATTTGCGGATTTTATTCTCATTGTTGCTCTGGAGAATACGTAAGCTGATACAGAATTGCCAATTAGACCACATATGGCTACCACGGGAAGTGTTATGACAATCACAATGAAATTGTATTTGTCGAAGTGAGGATCACTGTCGGTGAACGTTAAACCACACGAAATGCATGAATAGTGAAATGTTCCGTTGCTCAAGGTTGAGCTATTACTTAGCATAATTCCAGAAGCGCCCAAAATTGAAATGTCTGGAAAAAACAGACTTTGGTTAGTGGCAAATGCTACGCTCATTTATCTATCGTCTCAGCAGCGGACAGCTGATCTTGAAAATGAGCGAGCACGATAAATATTCTGAAATACTTTAACATTGCTTATTAATAAATATATACGAAAAATGTTCACTAAAATGCACTTGCATACAAGGAAGGTAGAAATTATACGTGCATGAAGGAAAGAGTGTACGCTACTTTAAAAAATGGATGGATCCCCAAGTTGGTTTGTGCCCCTGTCCCGCTGTGTTATCCTTTTTCCGAATCTTCAGTGCCTAATGAGCAACAGCCGTGGGCTGAAAATTGCGTTCTTTTCCCTTTAATGTGACTATAGGCTTGATAATTAAGTAGTTTTTAATGTTATCATCAGTTCTTTTTTAACTGAGCAAACTAAATAATACTTGTCAAAGCTCTGCCTTCTATACATAGGTATGTTATTTTCACAACATATTGTTGAGAAAAGGAGAGGGGTTCGGTTCACCTTATGTTTTTCTTACCGCCCTTGACATCTGATCAGAGGTCGGCATGGTCGAAGTCACCAGCCTACAACGGACCTCTACCGTTGCGTAGTCTTTTAATTTTTAACGTATTTCCATGCTGTTTTACTACAGTACATATATATATACAGTATGTACAGTGCTGTAAGTGCCATTCATTAAAGTTTCACCGTAATCATGGGGGTGCTCGGAGAGCCCCCCATAATATGAGCTATAAAGGCACTTTGCGGATTTTGAAAAGTGCTAATTAGGCATAACTAATTAACGGGAAGGTATTAAGAGCTAATATTTACATTTTTGAAATCTCCAGGCCGAGAGCTTTCGAATGATACCAAACTTGCCCGGAAAAAATGAACTTTGAAAAAATCGACTTTCTCTTACGGGTTTGAAAGTGGGGTTTTTTTTTCTCTGTATTCAGCATGATTTTTGTCAATTTTGTGTTAACTCGATTTTTCGAACGGCCCATAGGGAAAATTTTTCTATACTATTTTTTGAATATCTAGGCAATGGTACCTAGCAAGTTTATGTTTTTTTTCCGAATTTCGATCTGGTTCGATTTTTATAGATGGTCAAAAATGGAAGAAATAGCGTTTTTGGACACCTTCAAGCTGAAAAATTTCTAAGTCCGAAAATTTGAAAATAGTCTAAAAACGGGCAAAAACAGCGTTTTTCGGCCTTGGGGTGGTACCCATATATAGTAAATCGGGGTCGCTGAACACGATGAGCATAGTGCCGACACCGTATCTCGCCTGGTTCATCTGGTTCAACTGGTTCAAAGTTGAACCAGTTCCTGGTTCAAGCTACTGGAGATCGCTAGAAGGCTGAAATTTTGCATACAAAGGTTATTGGGCATGGGGAATTCACTGGTGGTGTTACTTTGGTGATCCGACCCATGGCTGGCCCGATCTGGTTAAACTGGTTCAAAATTGAACCAGTTCCTGGTTCAAGCTACTGGAGATAGTTGGAAGGCTGAAATTTTGCATACAAAGGTTATTGGGCATGGGGAATTCACTGGTGGTGTTACTTTGGTGATCCGACCCATGCCTGGCCAGATCTGGTTCAACTGGTTCAAAGTTGAACCAGTTCCTGGTTCAAGCTACTGGAGATAGTTGGAAGGCGGAAATTTTGCATACAATGGTTATTGGGCATGGGGAATTCACTGGTGGTGTTACTTTGGTGATCCGACCCATGCCTGGTTAGATCTGGTTCAACTGGTTCAAAGTTGAACCAGTTCCTGGTTCAAGCTACTGGACATAGTTGGAAGGCTGAAATTTTGCATACAAAGGTTATTGGGCATGGGGAATTCACTGGTGGTGTTACTTTGGTGATCCGACCCATGCCTGGCCAGATCTGGTTCAACTGGTTCAAGCTACTGGAGATAGCTGAAAGGCTGAAATTTTGCATGCAAAGCTTATTGGGCATGGGGAATTCACTGGTGGTGTTACTTTGGTGATCCGACCCATGGCTGGCCAGATCTGGTTCAACTGGTTCAAAATTGAACCAGTTCCTGGTTCAAGCTACTGGAGATAGTTGGAAGGCTGAAATTTTGCATACAAAGGTTATTGGGCATGGGGAATTCACTGGTGGTGTTACTTTGGTGATCCGACCCATGCCTGGCCAGATCTGGTTCAACTGGTTCAAAGTTGAACCAGTTCCTGGTTCAAGCTACTGGACATAGTTGGAAGGCTGAAATTTTGCATACAAAGGTTATTGGGCATGGGGAATTCACTGGTGGTGTTACTTTGGTGATCCGACCTACGCCTGGCCAGATCTGGTTAAACTGGTTAAAAGTTGAACCAGTTCCTGGTTCAAGCTACTGGAGATAGTTGGAAGGCTGAAATTTTGCATACAAAGGTTATTGGGCATGGGGAACTCACTGGTGGTGTAACTTTGGTGATTCAACCCATGGCTGGCCAGATCTGGTTCAACTGGTTCAAGGTTGAACCAGGTCCTGGTTCAAGCAACTGGAGATAGCTAGAAGGCTGAAATTTTGCATACAAAGGTTATTGGGCAAGGGGAATTCCTTGGTGGTGTAACTTTGGTGATCTGACCCATGGCTGGCCAGCTCTGGTTCAACTGGTTCAAAGTTGAACCGGTTCCTGGTTCAAGCTACTGGAGATAGCTGAAAGGCTGAAATCTTGCATACAAAGGTTATTGGGCATGGGGAATTCACTGGTGGTGTTACTTTGGTGATCCGACCCATGGCTGGCCAAATCTGGTTCAACTGGTTCAAAGTTGAACCAGTTCCTGGTTCAAGCTACTGGAGATAGCTGAAAGGCTGAAATCTTGCATACAAAGGTTATTGGGCATGGGGAATTCACTGGTGGTGTTACTTTGCTGATCCGACCCATGGCTGGCCAGATCTGGTTCGACTGGTTCAGAGTTGAACCAGGTCCTGGTTCAAGCTACTGGAGATAGCTGAAAGGCTGAAATCTTGCATACAAAGGTTATTGGGCATGGGGAATTCACTAGTGGTGTTACTTTGCTAATCCGACCCATGGCTGGTCAGATCTGGTTCAACTGGTTCAAAGTTGAACCAGTTCCTGGTTCAAGCTACTGGAGATAGCTGAAAGGCTGAAATCTTACATACAAAGGTTATTAGGCATGGGGAGTTCACTGGTGGTGTTACTTCGCTGATCTAACCCATGGCTGGCCAGATCTGGTTCAACTGGTTCAAAGTTGAACCAGTTGCTGGTTCAAGCTACTGAGATAGCTGAAAGGCTGAAATTTTGCATGCAAAGCTTATTGGGCATGGGGAATTCACTGGTGGGATTTGTGATTGCTTGCCACAGTTATGCGTCTGTCAAACTAACTAAGGTACACCAGGTGCAGCAATTGTGTAGAATTCATTTTATTTCTATTTTTTTCTATACAGAACGCAATAAATCTGTACAGAAATTTTTATTAAATTTACTAAATCTGTGCATTCTTGCTACTTTTACAAAACAATTCTGCTCAGAAAAGGATATAAATCTGTGCAGAATTGCTTTGTTTAAAAAGTAAATCTGTACAGAAACTGCGCAGAACACAGCAAAAACAAACGAAATGTTGTGCAGATTCTGCATAAATTTATATCATAAAACAAATGGGATTTTCTTAAAGTTTGGACGTTTCAGTATTACTTCCGTCGAGATTTTACATAGAATGTTCTTAAAGAAGCCTAAGTAGCTACTAATTAAGGATACAATTAAAGAACTGTTAATGCGTAGTTTGCGCAAATTCAACGTACAGTTCTCCATACCGGATTAATCGCTATTCAATTAGAATTCTAGTTTGAATATTCATTTGAGATATTCATTTCTGTCAACAACAAGCGCACTTAGTAAAGACATCATTTTCGCACTCATCAAGTCTAGTATTTCTCAGTTGTATGACGCTATAAGCTGACAGCATAGACTTATTAGAATGAAATAACGTGTTGTGTCCTATATCTGTGATTAAGAAGCCAAATCATGAGTGCTATTATTGCAATTTGAAAACAGAGACAAGTTCGCTTAATTCGTGAGGTACTACCGGTACGGTGATATGAAATCACGGTCTTTATTTGAGAGGCTACTAGTAAGGTGATAACAAAAGTTCTGTTTTGATTATCAATAGTAATGCTCCAACTAATAGTACTTGTGCTAAATTGGCACGCAACTGTACAGTACAGAAATAAAAAACTTAATGAAAGAAGGACGAAGGAAAGCTTAAGCTAAAGGTCAAATGTAATGAATCCTACCCACCTAAACTTGAATACGTTTGTTGCACACTGCCAATGCTTGTCACCTGTTATTATAAATTTTACATTTGAATGTAACTCAACTTGCTTGGAAGAGAGAAGAAATGTAATTATGAAAGATAGAAAGAAAAATTTGCACAGATTTATTCTTATAAGTTTGTCTTTTCTAAGGAAAAGGTCACATGTAATTTAATCCCACCCTGTCAATCCAGCTAAAAATCATTTCTTGACGAAAGTAAAAGGACGAAAGAAAGTTTAGGGAAAGGTCGGATGTAATTAATATTGCCCACCTACGCTTTGCACACTGCAAATGCTTGTTCACCTGTTATTAAAAATTTTTACCTATGCACAAAGCGCAGCATTCTTTCAATAAGAGAGAAAAAGTATAATTGTGAATGAAAGAAAGAAAAAGTTGCACAGATTTATTTTTATAAGCTAGTCTTTTCTAAGGTAAAGGTCAAATTTAATTCAATCGCACCCAGCCAACAAAACAATGTCATTTTGACAAAAGTAAATCTGGGAAAAGGTTAAATGTAATTAATCCTACCAACCTAAGCTTGAATACATTTGTTGCGCATTCTTGATAGGATGTTCCCCCACCAGCAACCAGCAACCTTTTACAGTTGGTGGCAAGGAAAGGTAGATACTTGTAGGTACATGCAGATACTGGTAGTTCACACTATTTACACAAAACACGACTAAACTTTCAGGCAAACCTTCGCTGAATTACGGATTAGCGATAAAAAAAGAGTTTGTGTGCAGTGGTAAACACAGGTATCTATAGAGTTGGATAGTTAAGTATTAATGTAATGCAGCAAACGTATATTAACGGGAAACCACTGAAACCACAATTGGAAAAATTGGACATTGCAAAAATTGCAGAAATTGAAAAAATCATAGTTGTGAATTGGGTATTAGCCCTCTTCAAAACATTATACACAAAATATTGAAAAATTCAATATCAGTTCGCCAACCTACTGAATAGGGGAGCATTAATTGTCTTAATTAATGGCATAGGCAGTCTTTTCAACAAACGAAGATGGACAGATTACGAAAACTACATTTACGACGACACACGTTTAGAATCACAGTCTATTATTTACCCTATAAACACTTTATTGTTGTTCTCAATGATTGGCATCTGTATAGAATCTACAAAGAAATGATTATGACTTGATTTATGAATGCCTCGAAACTTGCGCAGTCATAGAAAAGCTTCAGATAGAATCTTTATAGAGATTGAGTAACAGGTGCAACGATTCTGTACAGCTTTTGAGGAAGCAATGTATAAATCTGTGCAGAAATCATTCTTAAAATTTGTGATTCTATACAGAAACCGCAATAAATCTGTGCAGAATTCTAATCTTCAATAACCTATCTGAACAGAATTCTGCATAGTTTACTAAATAAAGAAAGACAATTCTATACAATTGCTGCACCTAGTGTACCTTAGTTAGTTTGACAGACGCATTATGGCAGCGTTCCCAAAAACTAGACGGAGGACAAGTAGGAAAAATGCTCCTTGCAGTCGCATGAAAAAGTTAATATGAGCTATGATGGTCAACATTTAAATGTGTCAAGGACAAGATTTAAAATGTTTAATATGAGCCAACATCTAAATAAGTAGAGGACAAGATGTAAACGGCTAATATGAGCCGCTACGTTTCTCTTGGGCTCATATTGACGCGACTAAAATGGCAAACATATATACAGTTTAGGCATATAAGCATCAGTGTTTATAAACGATTTGATTGGCTTGGAAATATTGAATTAATGTGATGATTGCGATGATAACTTCAAATGTGATTTCTCAAGATTTCACAACATGTGTAAGTTCCACATTTTCGTTTCTTCATTAGATTGGACTCCGGTTTCGTTTTGTTGACTTATATGGTGGCCTTAAATGTGTACTTGGATGTAGCGGTGGAGAAGAAAACATTTACGTACAGCTTTGCAAAATTAATGTTTATGCGTCGTTATTCATGCAAGCCATTTCAGTGTTGGATTAAAAGTAAGCAAAAGCTAAATGAGCGTCAATATGAGCCCAAGAGAAACGTAGCGGCTCATATTAGCCGTTATTTAGTTATCTTGTCCTCTACTTATTTAGATGTTGGCTCATATTAAACATTTTAAATCTTGTCCTTGACACATTTAAATGTTGACCATCATAGCTCATATTAACTTTTTCATGCGACTGCAAGGAGCATTTTTCCTACTTGTATATAATATACTACACAACCAGGGGAGCACCCAGGATTTTGACGAAAGGGAGGTCGAGCCTAAAAATTTTTATTTGCATTCTTGCATTGCAATTGCATTATTGCAATATATACTTTACAACAAAGAGTTCCACTCTGCTACGATACAACGACACGAATTTTTGGAATAACTATTACTCTACATGTGGGGCGAGGAAATGAGTCCACCAAAAGTTAGAAGACCATTTGTTGAAATCTGCAATAAAATTTTTAAAGATTTAAATACGTAAGTTGAGAATTTTTTCAAAATTATGAAAAATCCGTACGTAATGAAAAATTTAAAAAGTTTTGAATAAAAGGTTATGAAAAGAAAAAGAAAAACACAGAACGAGGCATAGTAACACAAGATGCGTACTCAACCTCTTCTGTAGTTAGAGTCATTTTAAATTCAAGAGTACTGGATACATCCGACATAGACATATTCCGTTCCATTGCATTGCAAACCCCAACCTATTTAAAAAAATGAGTGCATATACGTAAAAGAACATAGTGCATAACATAATAGGTGTCTTGGAGCACAGGCAATATATATCCTCGGATGAGTGCTCAAGATTTAAATACGTAAGTTTAGAATTTTTTCAAAATTATGAAAAATCCGTTTATACGTAATGAAAAATTTAAAAAGTTTTGAATAAAAGGTTATGAAATTTTTAGGCATTATAAATTAAAAATCGGGCAAAAACTGAAAACCTGTGCACAGAATCCAGTAGAAAAATCCACGCATCATGTTTCACACAGTTTCAAAATTGAGATACAAAAGCACTGACTACAGATACGCAACATTTAAATAATTGAAGTACGTATAAAAACGCCGCAGGCGTGAAAATGTTAAAATATTGATTTGGAAAACAATTTGGCCTCCCGCGTGCATAGGGTTCCGGGACGGGATGCTCCCGAACTTGCGTGCGTAGTGCTCGGAGACGCCGCGCTGTGGCCTCCCGCGTCAGCAGTCTTCCGAGACGGCGCGCTGCGGCCTCTCGCGTCCGCGTGCGTAGTTCTCCAGGACGGCCTCTTGCGTAGTCCTTCATTTTGCTTTGCGTAGTGCGTGGGTCCAGCCTACAACGTTGTAGGCAAATTGTAGGCTGTGCCGACCTGTGCATCTGATTCTCTCATATTTTGTAGTTACCATGTTTCCTCGAAGCAAGCGCTTTGAGTAATACTCTTTTGATTCCTGTTATGCAATGCATTTGTGCATGGAAAGTTGTACATATTGGATTCGAATTCCGGTGGCTCAGTTGGTTGAGCGTTATCTGCGCATTAAGCAGGAGACCGCGGGTTCGAGTCCGATTTTTTAGGTGCTTGATCTTTAAAACGTACACAATTCTTCGGTGTGCTAAACATAGAAAAGATTAACGTTGCGTTTAAAAGCTTGTTGCTGTCTGAAGAAAATAGTGCTATACAGTACAATACTGCAAAGTAGAAAACAGTCTAATTTTACTGTATTTTTGGCGCTAGGTTTTTTGGTCAGGAAGAGTGTCTTTTGCAGAAATGAACTATAGTTTTGACGACCCCAGAATTAAAATGACGAAAGAATGACGAAGCCAAAATGTGGAAGCATTTTAAATGTTTTAACAGTGTTTTTTCAAAATTTTCTTAGCTTTTGGGGGCTGCCCCCACAATTTTGTTTTTGTTGTCTAAATACTATAAAACCACGGACAGATCTGGGGGTCTTGGGAGGTAACAGGGCAAGAAAAAGTATACAGGAAAACAAAAGGGGGGAAAGGCGAAAAATTTGGAGCCTTTGGCGCGTATATATATTTCAAACTTTTTTATTTAATACCAGTCTTATTTTATATGCAGAAAAACTTAACATATCTTCCGATTCTAGCAGACAATTTTTATTTTCTCTAAAAATGTGTAGATTTTTTATAAATTCGTTCGGTTCCTACAGACGAAAATTTTATAAGATTTGAAGAACGATTTTATTAAAAAACAGAAGATTTCTTCAAGTTCTGGGGGCGAATAGCATCGGCATTTTGTGGTCGCGGCTCAATGTGAAGCATACAACAATACACGCCATCAAGGTTAAAATTCAACCAAAATCACGGATGTAGCTGATAATCAGAACAAAACTCGATTTCTGAAAAAAACTAAAAATGACAAAGATTTGATGAAATCAGATTTTGAAAAAACGCTGTTTTTGCGATTTTACACCACCTTACGTTCTTTCACACTTTTGACTTCAGAATTCCTTGCCTAGAGGAAACCCACATACACAGTATCTTACGTTAATCACCGCTGATAGCAGAAACAGGTGAATAGGTGACACTGAAGACTCTTAAAGTTTGTGGACGAACTCTCCTATTCCGTGACTTAGTGTGTTGACAGACATAAAAAACCAAAAGGCTACTGATTATATATATACATATATGTATGTATTTATATGCGTATACTGTTATTTAAAGAATAATTTGTATATATATATATATATATGAATTCCTTGCATATTTTAAACATTTAAGTTCTGCCGTGACTAGCCTAATTGTCAACGGAAAATTACGAAATGTAGCTCCGTAAGCATTGATTTATATATTGCCTATTAGAAAAGTTTGATATGATCGATCAATCAATCATTAGCTTAAAATAAGGATTCATGAAAGATGAATTGGAACGACTGGGGGTACCCCGACTGGGTTGAGTGAATAACCGTGTGCGAATTATATATATTATATATATATATATATATATATATATATATGTATATACGATATATTTCCAAATATATACAATGTGCACACATATCTAACTCGTGTTGTGTTCTAACTTGAATAACCTGAGATACTTACCATTTGACACAAAGAAAGAATCTGAGACTTTGTCTCGGTCAATAGCATTTACAAACTCTTCAACTTGTTAACAATTCTAACATTGCTCACTTTAAAGAAAAGTGACGAAGTGGTTGTGCAACTTGTTGCTAAATATATATAATGTGACGTAGCAGTATATGAATATATGATTTTATTTCTGAGTGTAACGGCTTAATATTGGACTGGACCATACATGTGCTTCGGGGGGGTTCACCCCCCCGACCTGGACCTCATTCCCCCATAGCAGTCTCTCACCCCCCCCCCCAGAATCTGAGTTTTTGGGCAAAAAACCGGACCCCCCAAACTTTCCCTCCTACACATGTCTGGACTGGACTGCATCAAAGTAATTTGTCCTCCAAATCTAAAATGCTATAAGCAGATGATATATATCATAGGGGTCGCGGCAGCGACCCCTATAATATGTGTGAAAAGTGGCTGGAGACAGTGTAAAATAAGCTGCGCAGAAGCTGCGCAAAATCCTGCGCAGATCATGCGCCGATTTCATGCGCAAATTGTAGAGCACATCGAGTTTAGTATGTCTGTGAAGTTTCAGCCCCGTATCACTTACCGTTAAAAAGTTGCGCCCCGGACCGGTTATGGCGGCGATGTTTTTTTTTCCGGTTTCTCCTATTTGATGGTTGTATTGTACATAATGTTCGCCGCTTTCACGTGATCTGCAGCGGTGGGCCAACCTAAAGGGCTATGGGGTCTAGTAGTACCCTCTAAAGAATTTAAGAATCACAACTTTTTTTGCGCCGCAGCTGCGCCACAGCGCCGCAGTGGCGCCGCAAAGTCGGCTCATAGCGAAAAGTGACCATTTTTGTGGTCGTCGCTCAGGTCGAACGTTACGAGCTGGAGCTGATTTCTTTTTATATTCAGAAATTACATATATTGAACTAACTAACGGTCCAGGTTGCGTTTCTCTATCACTTCCCTAGCGACCACAGTGGCCCGTCAAAAATGGCGAAAATTCGAAAAATGAAAAATCGAAATTTCTCGCTATCTATTCAATTTTGAAAGCTCAAATCTTCCATACAATGGTTTTCTGGCACGGAGAATCGATTCCCGCAGTCAGTTTTACCGTCAGACCCACCCATCTTGCTGGGCTGGTTCCACTTTGCCGTCGGGAGGGTCAAGTCGGAAACCGCTTCCTGGAGGTCCATAGTAGGCTTTACCTGGCCTCTCAAAACTTTGTCTATAGGGGTTTTCTGGTGCGCCCAGCTCATTCCCGGTGTCCTTTTTGCCGTAGGACTCATCCATCTTGCTGTGCTGGTTCCACTTTGCCGTCTGGAGGGTCATGTCGGAAACCGCTTCCTGGAGGTCCATAGTAGGCTCTACCTGGCCTCTCAAAACTTTGTCTATAGGGGTTTTCTGGTGTGCCCAGCTCATTCCCGGTATCCGTTTTGCCGTCCGACGTACCTATTTTGCTGGGCTGGTTCCACTTTGCCGTTTGAAGGGTCAGTCGGGTGGGGGGTCAAGTGGTCGAAAATAAAATTTTTCAAAAGTGGTCAAATTTGGTACCAAATGAAAGCCCTAAGCGAGCTGAGCAACTTTTGTCATAGAACTGCATGCTCAAAGTGGCTGTAGAGTGCTGTGGTGGGGTGGGGTGGGGACTTAGGCGATTTTCGGTCAAAAATGAAAGTTTTCAAAAGTGGTCAAATTTGGTACCAAATGAAAGCCCTAAGCGAGCTGAGCAACTTTTGTCATAGAACTGCATGCTCAAAGTGGCTGTAGAGTGCTGTTTGTTTTGGGGTGGGGTGGGGACTTAGGCGATTTTCGGTCAAAAATGAAAGTTTTCAAAAGTGGTCAAATTTGGTACCAAATGAAAGCCCTAAGCGAGCTGAGCAACTTTTGTTATAGAACTGCATGCTCAAAGTGGCTGTAGAGTGCTGTGGTGGGGTGGGAAGGGGACTTAAACGATTTTCGGTCAAAAATGAAAGTTTTCAAAAGTGGTCAAATTTGGTATCAAATGAAAGCCCTAAGTGAGCTGTGCAACTTTTGTCATAGAACTGCATGCTCAAAGTGGCTGTAGAGTGCTGTGGTGGGGTGGGGTGGGGACTTAAACGATTTTCGGTCAAAAATGAAAGTTTTCAAAAGTGGTCAAATTTGGTACCAAATGAAAGCCCTAAGCGAGCTGAGCAACTTTTGTCATAGAACTGCATGCTCAAAGTGGCTGTAGAGTGCTGTGGTGGGGTGGTGTGGGGACTTAGGCGATTTTTGGTCAAAAATGAAAGTTTTCAAAAGTGGTCAAATTTGGTATCAAATGAAAGCCCTAAGTGAGCTGAGCAACTTTTGACATGGAACCATCCACCAATATTTGCTGTGGCAAATAACGTCACGTGCCCATGAAACTTTTGTCTTTACTTCTTCAACCGGAATTTAAAGGATATATATACCTATTTATATTTATTATATATTTAAAGGATATTTAAAGGATATATATATACGATACAGCCAACACACACATATTATCCTCTTTTGTGCGGAGCATTTTTGTTACTTGTATATATATATATATATATATATGTATATATATCAGAGATGGAAACGGGTCAGTTTTTGGACCGGGACACCGGGTCAACAGCTTCGACCCGGTCCTGACCCGGTTTTCTGAATTTTCCTCAAATTTCAGAAATGCTTGGATTACTAAGCTTACGTATTTTAGATTAAATTTCGTTTGATGTGCAATATTAATTTATATACTTATTTCTTATACTTTAGTCTCGAGCTTTTCGCTGCTTGAGGTTATTTGAATCTGTCTATATTTGGCAGATTTTATTGTTTAGTTTTATCGGATTGATGATTATTGCATAAATCTATTTTATATATACTATATGGTTTCCGACTGTTTTCGCAACCAAGGGAAATGTTGAAGATAAGTGAATCATTTAGTTTAATTTAACGCAATATATAGTTAATAGAAACCAATTTTTTAAGGTATATAGTCCTTCTCCGTGTTTTTGCACAATACTCATATTTTATTGGACCCTGCAAAATTTAGCAGACTTGTAGCAGACAGCAGCAATTTTATTCAGAAATTATTGCAAAATTTGAATTTCAAGAAAATATTAAAAATTTTCGATTTGGACCCCTAATTTCCAGGCCCCGGTACCGGGCCAAGGTGTGCCCGACCCCGGCCCCGGTAGTGGCGGCCCCGGTGCATCTCTACTATATCTATATATATATATATTTAACCTGTTGCGTTAAACTTCCCCGAACCATTCAGCGTCGTCCATGCTTTTAGCCCTGAGGTCTGACTCAAAAATGTATGTGTGTATATATATATCAGAGATGAAACCGGGTCACTATTTACTGACCCGGTGACCCGGTGACCCGGTCGACCCCTGACCCGGTGACCCGGTGACCCGGTATTTTTGAAAATTCAGGTTTAAGCTTGCAAAAAATTAAAAATACTTTATTGGGGTGCGGTGAGTGTTTTTACCATTTTGGACATTTTTGAAGACTAAATTTCTAATTGGGCAAATGTTTTGCTTTCCTTAAAGTAGTAGCATTGGAAAGTGAATATTGGAATATTGTATTGGAATACAATGTTGGTAAGTGAATATTGTAAGTAAGCCGGAAAAATCAAAAGATTTGCACTATTTTGCACTCAATAATGTGAAGTAAACTACATGGCTTTTTGAATCAAACAAATTGGAACAAAATACTTAGCCAAAGTCATGACATCATCTAGTTCTAATCATAGGGTTTAAAATTAGCACTTTTCTGTTTTATAATTATATATTTTAGTAAAATATTTCATTTAGTTGTATGATTGAAGTTTCACTCCGCGGAAATTCTTTGGAAATATTTTTTCGTATGGCTGGGAATATGAAATAAAATCAATCACAACTGGTTCCAGAAGATATGTATGTAGTAAGCCATAACAATTGCAAAAATTGCAAAGTAAAACTCAGAATCTGCAAACCTTGTTTTGCTGAGATTTTTCTTCTTACCCAGGTTTGAAACCCACAGTCTGACCCTCTCCCTCCAAAAATAATAGCAGCAGCAATAAATCACTTACAGTAGATCACATGGAGAATTTTACATTTTAAAATAAAGATTTCAGACTCTCAGGGCCCATGTAATAGTTTAAGGTTCAAAACAATCATTGTAGTTTCTAACCTAGATCTAAACTTGACAGGACATTACAAATATTATGAGGACACTACTACAGCGATAAGCATTTAAAAAACTACACGATTAAGTTAAGAATATTTCTATTGATGGTTTTTGAGTAATTGTTGAAGTTTTCAGTTGGCAAAAAAATTGTAAAAGTGAAAAATATCCTATAACAGCAAAAAATTTCTCCAATCAAAAATACCGGGTCAAGACCGGGTCAGAGCTCCTGACCCGGTGACCCGGTGACCCGGTTTCATCTCTGATATATATATATATATATATATATATATATATATATATATATATATATATATATATATATATATATATATGTAGATAACTGTCATCCCTGGTCCAGAATGTAAGACTCATCAAAGACCCACATATTTACTTAATTTTTGGAATCCTCAGCATGAGAAAAATTTTATAACATTAAAATTTTTGAAAAATTTTACAGATTTGAAAATATATTATTTATTCGAGTTTTTGCCCCTAATATCTTCCTGGAAAATTTTCGCTTAGAAAACACACAGAATTAAGAAAATCGGTCAAGATTAGAATTTTATTAAAGTCCCTTCATGCCGATTTTTCAACTTTCTCAACGCACTGCTTTATCAATACTTGCCGGTGCAGTTATTTTTCACTTTCATTTTTACGATCTGTTAGGCATATATATATATATATATATATATATATATATATATATATATATATATATATATATATATATATATATATATATATATATATATATATATATATATATCAGGTCAATTCGGAGGTGCTGCAGTGTCAATTATTTCGGCCCATGTCAGGATAAAAGTTAGAACCCCCAGAACCCCCATCAGAAAAAAAGGAGGTTCTCAAATTTTTTTCATGCGTTTGTATCCAGAACTTTGATTTGTATGTGACTACGTTGCGGATCCTTTCCCGCAACAGACACTTCCGCAGACATGATATGTTTATTAATACGTGTATAAGCATCACAATCATCAAATTTGTAGCATATAACCCGGGTGTACTGGGGGGGGGGGGTCTCCTGGCTTTTCTCATAAATTTAGACTAAAATTTGTGTATATGCTACATTCAATATGCACAATATGGGTATCTATCGAAAGCAGACGGCAAGAAGAACAAGTTCGTCCTAAATCTAAGTCCAGGCACCGCACACACTTTTCGGTATATCCGGACTCCAGGACCCTCAGAACTTCCAGCAAACACTTAAAACTAAACAGTGGAGGATCAAATCTCTTCGAAAAGTTAAGAACCCCCAAGAACCCCCAGAACCCCCATCAAAAAATGAAACTAGACATAGTTATAGATCAAATCTCTACAAAAAATTAAGAACCCCAGAACCCCAAGAACCCCCATGAAAATAAAAGCTTCAAGAAAAACAAGTGGTAGATCAGAGCACATCAAAAAGTGACTTTTATCTTGACATGGGCCATTATTTCTTTCAGTTATATCATATATCAGATGAATTTTTTAAATTTAAAAATGATTTTTTCATTTAAATTCTTCCTTTCATCACAATTATTGCCTTCTTGCGGGTTCTGGAGGACGACGCTGTCATGCTGAGTCTGAGGAAGGACCGGAAGGACAGCGCGAACTCAATCACTGTGCTTCCACCAGTGTTGGCATCTGGGATGGGATCCCATGGGATGGGATGGGATGGGATTGAAAACTCATCCCACGTGGGATCAGTGGGATTTCGTGGGATCATTTTACCCTACAAAGCCTTCAAATAGCGTTTCCAAATTCTGAAAAATATTTTATTAAATTTGGCATAAAATGTCTGTTCAGTTTCATAATTACTGTCAACGAAGTGTTTGGCTTCTTACACGCAATTATTATTAAAATATTTTTAAATGGCTGTGCACCTTCTAATTGTCTTTTATCATCTTGCGGTAGAGTATTGCACACGGTGAATACACTCTGAACTTCTAGCAAACGCAGATGAGTAAGAGCAAAGAAAATAAGCAGCAATAAGACTAATACGAATCCGGTTCCAGGTTAAAATTTAACTCAAACTTTAATTGTACGACCAAAAATGCGTGTACAAACTTTGACCGTTTATATAGCAGATTAGCCTTTGAAGTGAACCCCAACAATGTATATATTTTCAGAATCGTCAGGAACTCGAGATTTGAAAAATTCGAAAAAATCCGAAGTAATTCATTTACGGAAAACCTAAAACTCAGTTTTCCCCCGACTTTTTGTGGCTATCGAAATTTTACATAGTTCCACGACCAGACATGTGCAGGAGGGGAAGTTTTGGTGGGGTGAAGGGCGGCCGAAGGCCGCCGAAAAACCGGATTTTTCCGGTTTTTACCGGAAAAATTCGGATTCGGGGGGGGGGGGTGAGGGACCCCTCTGGGGGGGTAAGCTCAGGTTGGGGGGGGGTGAAACCCCCCCCCAAGCGCACGTATGTCCACGACCGAATAACAGTGGTCCAACTACATATTTTTGTTCTTACAAGCTTGTCACGGAAATGCACCCAATTTCCGGAATTCCGGGTTTTCAAAATTCCCTGACTTTAAAAATTTTATCCAATACAACAAGATGGGTATCATTCGAAAGCTCTTAACGACATCAACAGCTTTTGTAATAGAACGAACTCCTGAAAATGCACTCAATTCCCGGAATTCGCGGAGACCGGAATTTCTGGATTTTAAGATTTTTTGCAATACCCCACAATACAGGTATATATCATTTGAAAGCTCTGTTGAGTGTTAACGTTACCTCTGTTAACGTTTGCAATCGAACCAGTATCTGAAAATGGACTGAGTTTCCGTAGTTCACAAAAACCGCATTTAACACGAGCTAGCACGTTCTTCCTGAATTCCGGGAATTTGGAGCATTTCAGATATTGGCTCTATTATAAAACTTGTTCAGCTCACCAAGAGCTTTCAAATAATACCCATATTGCGGGGTATGGAGAAAGTTTTTAAAATTTTGAATACCCGGAATCCCGAAAATTGGGTGCATTTCCGTGAAAAGCTTGTAAGAGCAAAAATATGCAGTTGGACCAGCTCTATTCGATCGTGTAAACAAAATTTTGATAGCCGCAAAAAATCGGCGAAAAACTAAAAATTTTATATCTTCCGTAAATGTAAACCGGAACTTCAAATCTCCAGTTCCTGACGATTCTAAAAATATATACATTGTTGGGGTTTTTTAGTGCGTTGGCCTAGATCGCCAAACGTTGTGGGTTCGATCCCCACCTCAGGCCCGAATATTTCGGGTCGGAGGTGCTGTAGTGACAATCTTAGCTTCGTTTGTTCTTTCATTTGTCTTGCCCATTGCGGTTTGAAACGGTCGAGGTTTGCTCCCATCAGACTGTGTGGGCTGGCGCGAAAGCGTCTTCTAAAATGTCACTACAGTTTGGGAACGAATTCAAACTTAGGCTTGGTTCGATTGTGCCTGGGTTGCTCAATCGGTAGAGCGTCGGTCTAGTTAACCGAAGGTTGTGGGTTCGATCCCCACCTCAGGCCCGAATTTTTCGGGTCTGAGGTGCTGTAGTGACAATCTTAGTTTCGTTTGTTCTTTCATTTGTCTTGCCCATTGCGGTTTGAAACGGTGGAGGTTTGCTCCCATCAGTTTTTCGGGTCTGTGGTGCTGTAGTGACAACTTTCTTTCTTTCGTCTATTATCTTGTATCTTTCTACAGCCATCGTGCACCACCTGTCAGCTTGAGCTTGTCTCGCGGGGTGTGTGTCTTTGGCAGGGCTATATGCCCATTCAAAAACGTGTCACTACAGTTTGGGAACGAATTCAAACTTAAGCTTGGTTCGATTGTGCCTGGGTGGCTCAATCGGTAGAGCGTCGGTCTAGTTAACCGAAGGTTGTGGGTTCGATCCCCACCTCAGGCCCGAGTTTTTCGGGTCTGTGGTGCTGTAGTGACAACTTTCTTTCTTTCGTCTATTATCTTGTATCTTTCTACAGCCATCGTGCACCACCTGTCAGCTTGAGCTTGTCTCGCGGGGTGTGTGTCTTTGGCAGGGCTATATGCCCATTCAAAAACGTGTCACTACAGTTTGGGAACGAATTCAAACTTAAGCTTGGTTCGATTGTGCCTGGGTGGCTCAATCGGTAGAGCGTCGATCTAGTTAACCGAAGGTTGTGGGTTCGATCCCCACCTCAGGCCCGAATTTTTCGGGTCTGTGGTGCTGTAGTGACAACTTTCTTTCTTTCGTCTATTATCTTGTATCTTTCTACAGCCATCGTGCACCACCTGTCAGCTTGAGCTTGTCTCGCGGGGGTGTGTGTCTTTGGCAGGGCTATATGCCCATTCAAAAATTTGAGAACATTTTTGAAAATTTGACCTCAAAAACTTAATTTTTCGACACTTTTGGGCGACCCCCAAAAAATGGGTGGGGGCTTGCCGAAAAGTGGGTGGGGTCCCCCCGCCCCCCCTATGAAAATGCCAGTATATACTTAATGTCCCAGCTTAAGAATCTAAAAATATCAAATGTCAATTTTCCGCCGTTAGTCGAAAAATTTTCTATCTTGAATACGACGTATGTATGCGGTCGCGAACAAGTAACCGAATGTAACAAAATATGGATTTTGCAAAATTGCTTGAAAAATGTTCAGAAAAATTTTTTGATACGTACCTTGACTTTCCAAAACGTCCTGGTTTTGGCTGAGGTACTTTCCAAAAAGTTCCAGTTTTGGCAGATACTTCGCCAAGATGCAACAATCTGCCTTGCTCGAAACCAAGTATTAAAACATGAAAACGTCCACTAAAAGTTGGGGAAAACGCTTAGGAGTTATAGTGAGTCGGGCTAGTTAACTACATCCACCGCGAGATTCTAAGTTCACAATTCCTCACTTGATTCATTTCCTCCAGAAGCTGTATAAGTAGCTCTCTTTTGATTGTTGTCAGATAATTGAAAGTTGATACGTACAGGCAAAAATAATAGCATATAGGATGACTTCTGTTTAACCTATTTCCGGTTTTGCTCTGAAAAAAGGTGGGCAAGAAAGGACAGAACCTTCGATCGTTTTTAGTAGATTTGATCCTTTGCCTGATCTGTATATATGCCGCAGATTGTGCGATTCCAAGCTTTCAGAGAGAAGAGAGAGATATATATAAATACTGCAATTGTGGAAAGCCCTATAACCCTGGCCTTGTTTAGGTGTCCCTCCCTACTTATGATAGGAACAATTTAAAAATTGAGAAACAACACAGTTGGTTTTATTTGGCAGCCAATCCTCTATTCTGTGCATCTTTTAGGTGTCAGTTCTGAAAAACTTTTGTAGTCCCTTGAGAGGAGGTATGAATTTTCACAGTTACATATATGTATACATATACGACTGCCGTATATACGTGTGTTTATATAATACTCTAAGGGTAGCCATCAGTAAGCTAAATATATAAAAGATATCTTCTATATAAATTGTGCAATAAATCTTAAATACTAAGGAACGTCGTCCAATGTAGTAACTAGTAACTATGTACTACTAGCTACTAAACAGACTCCGTTTGATATTTGTTTGATTGAGCTACCAGGCCTGTTGCGGTTCCTATTTTTCCTATTTTTTCCTATTTTTTCGAGACATTCCTATTTATTCCTTTTTCCGGCCGAAATTCCTATTTTTTCCTATTTTTTATATTTGACCAGTGTAAAGTGTAAATTTTCATTGGAATCTTGGTTATTTTTGTTGAACAGAACACAAAACTTTCTTTGAAATTTGTATGACAAAATAATTTTTTAGAAAATTTTTGCGCCTTCGACGCAACTGTTTTCCTTGTTTTTAAAACGTCCTCGTTTTACTGCTTATACATATTAGTCCTCCAACTTGCAGTAGATATATGCCTTGGCACATATATTTGCTTTGGGTTACTAAATTCTCCGTGTGAAAAAAGCTTTATATATACGACCGTGGCCACAACATTTTCCTGTTATAAAATTCTTATATATGAGCCAGCACGGATTAAATTAATTTCCCAAATGTTTGGTAATTGGGCCTACGTACGCACTTCGTCATTTGAATTTTGAATATGCTGTGCTCGTTGCACATCCACACTAGCTTTACTCATACGTTAACCATGGGTGCTAGTGTTTTAGTTCTACCATTTTAGAAATGGTAGATTCCAACCCAAAGATAACGAATTAGAGAATAAGTAATTAGAGGGTCTGGGTCGGGGTTCCCAGCAAAAATAGCAATTTTTGTGAAATGAGATTTAGTAGCAATATTCTTGAGCACTTTGTCTGATCGTTTTCAGTAAATTTTCTCTTTCTGTCGCTAGCATGAGTGCGCACAAGACCAAAAGTTTTTTGTCGTTTCAGAAATAAAGTGCAGACCAGAAGTCGACAAATTTTCATAACTTTAAGGGTTGAAACGGTTTTTAAGCAATATATATGTATATAAATGAATTCAGTCAGTTTTAGAAAATTTTGCGAATTTTTCGGAATCATTCAAACGTTTTTGGGAATTTTAATTTTTTCCCGCTAAGTTTTCAAAAATTTTCCAGCTTGCCAAAGAACCAGCCAGTTCTTTCGAAAGCTGCGGACAAAACAAAAAACCATTTTTCCGGATGTCCCTTCCGGTGCCCATCCCTGGTTAAACCCAGATTAAACCCAAAAATCGGTCCGAATGGCCGACCGGTCAAATATTTCAGCTTCAAATATTAATCCGATTATTAGTGATAGTGATGGGCACTGGATATCCGGATAATTTTTATATCCGAATAATATCCGATTTGATAAATATATCCGGATATTCGTGTACATTTCAGACAAAGTATATAATGCAAAATTAGCAAATTTCTGACAAAAATTTCAAAAAATTTTCAATATTTTTCAAAAAATTTCTCTGAAATTATTTTTGAAACCAAGGTTGTGGCTTGGCCTTATGATAGAAATTCACAGCGTACCGAAAATTTGACAGAAAAATTAGAAATTTAACTGCAAAATCGAAAAATTTTCTTGAAGTTAAGTTTGGGATAGGCGGATAACCGGATATCCTGTTATCCGGATATCCGATAACGCAAAATAGGCGGATATCCGGATATGAAAAAATATCCGGTGCCCATCACTAATTAGTGATGGTACTGGATATTTTTTCATATCCGGTTATCCGCCTATTCCAAGCTTAACTTAAAGAAAATTTTTCGATTTTTTAGTTAAACTTAATTTTTCTGTCAATTTTTCGGTACGCTGTGAATTTATATTATACAGCTAAGCCACAGCCTTGGTTTCAACAAAAATTTCATTGAAATTTTTGAAAAATATATATTTTTTTAAAAACTTTGCTAATTTTTCTTTGCTTTGTCTGATATCCAGTGCCCATCAATACCGATTATATATTAGTAAGTATATATCCTGTAAGTGGTTCGAATCCCAAAAGATTGCGACACCACCGTACGTCTAATTCACAATCAGAGTTAAAAATTCAGGACATTTAAAATTCATTTAAAGGTATCAAAGGTATTTAATTTTAAATTAAATTAAAATTAACTTTTAAATTCATTTAAAGGTATCATAGGTATTTAAGGGTATAGTAATTGCTCGTTCTCCTGAAAACAACAAATTAAGCCTTCAATTTTAAGCCTGGGTATTCCTATTTTTTCCTATTTTTTGACCAAAAAGTTCCTATTTATTCCTATTTTTTGATGGCAAAATTCCTATTTTTATTCCTATTTTTTGGAAAACCCCGCGCAACAGCCCTGAGCTACCCTCAGCGCAGCAGGTCTCATGTTTGCTCAGCCTCGAGCCTTTACACGTATTTTGTTTGATAAAGATACTCTTCACCGTAAATGCGTGCAAACAATGTTCAAAGATAGGATTAGCATGATTTGTGTGTGAAAACTTGTCTGTCATTCCAAAGAATTTCTGTTCCTAATTCATGTAGATTGTAGATATTATGCATATATGTATGTCCATGTACTGATGGCAATTCCAGAATCGGAAGCATTTATGTATTCTCTATTCTAATTGATGAATCATCGTAAAAGTTAAACTTGCTTCGCTGACAGCTCAGCAAAAATTTCTCAAATGTACGAAACTTATGGGAACGTAAAATGCTAATATGCAATGCTGAATTGTTTAAACTGTGTGGGCTGGCGCGAAAGCGTCTTCTAACATGTCACTACAGTTTGGGAACGAATTCAAACTTAAGCTTGGTTCGATTGTGCCTGGGTGGCTCAATCGGTAGAGCGTTGGCCTAGATCGCCAAAGGTTGTGGGTTCGATCCCCACCTCAGGCCCGAATTTTTCGGGTCGGAGGTGCTGTAGTGACAATCTTAGTTTCGTTCGTTCTTTCATTTACTTGCGTTAGAAAAGTAAATTCTTTTAACTTTACTAAAAACGTTCAGACAATGTTTTGCACGTATGTTTTTTTGTAGTGAGCAAGTAAGAACTCCGTTGTAAAATAATTGGCTGCGCAGCAGGTTTATAATTACTGAAAATGTCCGTCAGCGGACACTTAACCTTTTGCATAAAATCTTGCTTGTTGCAAATGTTGCTGCTTTTACACACAAGCTATATCATAGTCGGTAATAGCAAAGCAGATATGAATGTATAAGCCCAAGTTTAATCGGTACAAACGTTTGTATGCGTTAATGTCTATAACAGAAGTAGTTTTTGCAGACTACAGCTGTAAGCTAGATTGAATAAAAAATGTTTGTATAAAAATGAAGAAAGCCGCTTCCCTTAGAAGTCGCAAAAACCAAATGTAGCTGAATACGGAGTTCGCTTTAAAACTTCGTTTTAATCTCCGTTTTATTAAACAATATACGTTTCATATTTTGGACGACGTTCCTAAGCTGAACCAGATTGTTTTCTGCCCGTAAATCTTATTTGCCAAGTAATAGCGTTGTATCCAGTTTCACAACTTTCTGGCCATGTCGTCTAAGTATTTGATGAAAACTAATTATATATATATATATATATATATATATATATATATATATATATATATATATATATATATATATATATATACTGGTTGTTGCTCCAAAAATATGACTAATTTATGATCCAACTGTTATTAGCTTGCCTTAACCGGCCATGGGTAGGTGGGGGTTTGGGGTAGGGTGAAGTGTTGACTGAAGCGCGGGCAGTCCGATATTTCCCGGATTCCGGGAATGGCGAATCCCGGAATTTTTTTAAATGGTAAGAGGGGACCAAGGGAAACGTAAAGATTTTTGTCTCCGATTTTGCTTAAAAGTTGGGCATAGGGCAATTCGACAACGCTGACTTCGAAACTGAAATCGAAATTTTTGGAAAATTTACGGATTTCCAGATATTGACTGGTTAAGGGGGTGGGGGTGTGGGAGGTCCAAGACCAAGATTTTCCTCCATGATTATTAAAACTGGAAATTTTGTTGCAAATTTTTAAGGTGCTGGTATCCTTTTGTGCAGTGCTTCTGGGGTGATTATTTGAAACGCTATAACTTTCGCAATTTTGGGAGTTGGAAAGCGCTTTATACATCATTTTACAGCTTATAATCTGCAGATTTACGTGAGCTTACGAAACTATCAAAATTAGCACAAATCTAGCAAAAATTTTCTGACACACTGACATCTGACAGGCTGAATATAGACCAAAAATCTTTGAACATCGATTTCTCAAAACTGTAGAATCGGCCATATTTTTTATTGTGCCATGATATGAAGGACATATGGGCCGAGGGACATTTTTTGAATTTGGCTCAACAAGCTTCACTACTCCAGAAAATCCGGCAAATGTGCGGTAACACGAAATTTCTGAAGTTTGTATTCAGTTTTCTCGCAACTGGAGATGTTTTAGCTCAAACCAAGAAAAATGTCCCTCCGCAATAGTACGAATTTCCATCCAGGCCAAAATCACGCAAATCCATTGGGGAGTGTTTGAGAAATCATCGATGTTTAAAACAAAATAATCGCAGTTTTGCCAAAATGGCTTTTCGGCCAAATCTCTAGCTCAAAGCAACGAAGTCCAGCTAATAGGCATTGATAAAATGGGCAATTAGACCGCCTATCGATTGAGTATAAGTAAACGAAAATTGTCCCTACGATTTGGCAGCTATTTTGAAAAAACTGATTTCCTCGAAAATGGCCGTTTTTTGACCCCAAAAATAGTTTTTGGCTTATACTGACTTAACCGCTAGAGATAGCTCAAAACTTGTAAAAGCAAAAATGTTCGTTTTTGTACCCTCTTTCCATCCCTAACAACCAATCTGATGTATCGACTATCTGCTGAGAGTATAATGCCAAAAACCGAAAATTTCTTATCTTTTCACCTAAAAATGTGGGACTGGTCCCAAAATGTTAAAGAGCACCAAAATAGCATATTTGGAAAGTTTCATCCACTTTCATAAAGAATTGAAGCATATAGGGTCAAATTTACACAAAAGGAAACCAGCACCTTAAACTACATATCGCCAGTTGTCTTACTATAAAAATGCCAGTTTTGCAGCAAATTCATGACTGTGGTATATATATATATATATATATATATATATATATATATATATATATATATATATATATATATATATATATATATATATATATATATATTAGGGATCGACCGGAACTCCAAAAAACCGGAACCGGAACCGGAACCGGAACTGGCTTTAAAAAACCGGAACCGGAACCGGAACCAGCTCTTTAACACTACAAAAATCGAAAATTTTTTCTGACGTTTTGGACAATTTTTTCACGATTTTTCGCTTTTTTGTAGCTACTACAGCATTGTAATGGCTTTCTAAAATAATATTTTCTATATTACATATTTCAATGCACGAATACGAAACTTGCAATTTATTAAGAGAATTTTGTCTTATTATATATATAGTTAAACTTTATATAATCACTATAAAATTAAAACATTAATTATATATACACGGTATGAATATATATAAAGTATATATATATATATATATATACAGTATATATATAAAGATAATATATATATATATATATATATTATCTTTATATATATACTGTTCATATATATACACTAGCGTAGCCAGACAAAAATTTCGGGGGGAATGCATTTTTCGGGGAGTCTTGGGGGCCCAGAAGCTGAGAAATTTTTCTATTTCGTGACCTCCATGGAATTTTTATTAGAGCATTCTTTGAAATTAAAACTACTTAAGGCCCAGTATATATATACGTGCATAGGCGTAGATAAAGGGGGGGACGACCGGGCGGCCGCCCTCCCCGAAGCCAATTTGCCCCCCTGGAAATTTTGCTAGAGCAAAAATTTTTAAGCTCGCGCGCAGCGCGAGCTTAGCCTATTGCGCCAGTTTTGTCGGGAAAAGTAGTCTGAAAAGTAGGTTTTGACCCTTTAATTTTTCAAAAAAATCGCTAGCTCGAAGCCGAACTAGAAGAAAATTTCGTGCGAAAGTTACTGGAAATATGGGTTTAAAACGTAATATTTCTAAAAATTTTCTACTGGTGGCTGAGCCCCTATAGTCCCGCTTGTCTGCGTTCTTACTCATACATATTACGAATCACTATGACAAGTATTATGCATTATGTATATTGATTATTTCATTTCCCTGAAATAAAATTTCCTGTCTTGGCTATAGAAACTATATAAGGCTATAAATGAAAGGCTATAAAAACCTATAGCTCATGGCTTAACAAAGAAAGTGCTCTAAATTAATTCCTGAGAGTCTAAAATTGAAAAATTCTGCAACTTCTGGAGGGCTCCGCTCCCCAGACCTCCCCCCCCCCGCGGCTGTTATTCCTTCGCAACATTTGGGTTCTCCACTGCCCTTCCACGCGTGCAATGCTAGCTCATATTATGTTCTGAAATAAACAGCAAGAAGAAAAAAAAATTTTTTCGTGCGTAGAAAAAAAATTGCTTTCATGTCTAAAATATCAAAAATTCTCAACTTCTGGGGATTCAAAAGCAATTCAGTTCAAAATAAGTTGAAAATTATCAACTTTGATATTAAAGAGTTAGTTGCTCTAGCAGTTTTTTGGTGAAAACCTGGAAAAAGTCAACTTTGATATTTAAGCGTTTCTGGTGAAAATCTGAGAAAATTTCTCAAGTTTACTAATTAAGAACTAAAGCTTCTGTAGTCGCTGTTGGTGAAAATCTGGAAAAATCAATTTTATTTTGAAAAGTGTTGAAATTTACGTCTGTGGGTCATGGTAAAAAAATGCTGAATTTTGGGGGGGGGGGTGGGGGTAGGTTCGGCCCCCGCACCCCCCCCCCTTGACTTGCCAAAGATCCGCCCACCCCTAAGAAAAGACCTAGCTGCGCCACTGTATACGTGCTCATGCACCCGAATGATGCAGAATCTGGTCAAAGTGAAAGTACATCAAATACGGTAATTGTTACTCATCTTGGGATTCGAAATACTTATTTGGTATAATCAAGAGTACATAATGATAAGAGTGTGACAAGCGTCACACTCTATGCAATGAAGGCGAAAACTATGCGATGCGCGCTAACGGCTTACCCCCCCCCCACAAATTGACCCCCTCTCACACCGCCCCTATATGGGTACATAGTTCCAAACGGGGGTCGCTCACTCGCTTAGTATATTTTGTACATGCATATGTTAAACATACACGCTTGCACCTTGTTCCCAAATTAGGCCTTGGTTAATTACAACGTGTAATTATGCAAAGCAGTGAGCGACCCCCGTTTGGACCACGTACCCATATAGGGGCGGTGTGAGAGGGGGTCAATTTGGGGGGGGGTAAGCCGTTAGCGCGCATCGCATAGTTTTTGCCTTCATTGCATAGAATGTCATGCTTGTCACACTCTTATCATTATGTACTCTTGGTATAATACACTTATTTCGTTGCCGACGGCGCCAGAAGTTTTTGAAAAATGGGCGTTTTAAACATGGCGTGGAAAAAATCCCCGAGGGGGTCCACAATGTCGGGGGTGAATCCCAACCCCAATGCCTGCCCCCCATGGCTACGTGCCTATATATATATATATATATCTATATATATATATATATATATATATATATGTGTGTGTGTGTCTGTGTATGTGTCTGTGTGTGTGTGTGTGTGTGTGTGTGTGTGTGTGTGTGTGTGAGTGTGTGTGTGTGTGTGTGTGTGTGTGTGTGTATGTGTGTGTGTATACGTATTGCTTTAGCGTTAACGGATATTCAGTTTCCGCCAATTCAAGCCTAAGTTACGAAAAGTTTTCGATTTTACAGTTAAGATTTTATTTCGTCAGTTTTTCGCTGCGTAGTGAATTTCTGTCTTCAAGCCAAGTTATACAACCTTGGTTTCAAAAATATTTCAGAGCAACTTTGAAAAATATTTTAGAAATTTTTGAGTGTTCATCAAAAATTTGAATTTTTAGTTACTTTGACTAAAATATGCGGATATCCGGATATTTTTCTCAAATCAGATATTATCCGGATATCCAATGCCCATCCATAATGTATTATATCCATTTTTGGCAAAATCTTAAGATTTCCGGGAAAACTGTGCCTGCCTTCGACTTTCGACATAATGGTATTGATTATTGATCTGTTCTGTTCTCCTGCTGTACTCACTGCCAACAGAATACCAAACTTACTGCTTGCTTGGTGTATATTTACCCTACAGTAAACCGAAGCTATAGACTAACTGAGATGATATATAGAACAATTATTACTGCAGATTAGGTGAAAGCTTTCGTCAGCTTATATATACATGTCCTTAAATAAAGAGTGTCCGAAATGATGAAACCAAACTTTTTAATATCAGTGAAAGCATTTTCTTTCTCCACAAAATGTTGGCGGGAATGAAATGTGATTAGTAAGTTTCTGAAGTGTCTTAGAAGCCTCAGTGTTAATTTGTTGATAAGACTTAGTCCAATAAATATAATTTTGTGGAGAAGACGACGGTGCTTAGACTTTGAAGACGTTAAGCGTTCTTCGCCTTCTGAAACTCCTGTGAATCTGTGTAGACAAAATGAAGGAAAATGTGTAAAGGAAAAGCTCCACGGAAGCAGAATACGGCCTGTAGGCAATTACTACACTCAGACGTATTTAATTCACGCTACATACCAGAGATGAAACCGGGTCACTATTTACTGAACCGGTGACTCGGTATTTTTGTAAATTCAGGTTTATGCTTGGAAACATTAAAAATACTTATATTGGGGTGCGGTGAGCGTTATTTGACCTTTTTGGACATTTTGGCGTCTAAAATATGAAGCTGGGTAAAATTTTTGCTTTGCTTAAAGTAACATTGGAAAGTATGTAAATAAGCAACATTGGAAAGTATGTAAATATTGTAAGTAAACCGAAAAGAATCAAAACTGATTTGCACGATTTCGCCCTCGACCTGCAGTAAACTACATACATAACTTGTTGAATCAGTTTGCAACAAAATACTTTGCCAAAGTCAGCACATCATTTAACTCTAAATATAGAGCTTAACATGAACACCTTTGTGCTTTATTACTGTAGTAAAAATATTTTATTTAATTGTATGGCTGTGGGTTTCAATCAGCTCTCATTCTTTTAAAATTATCCATGCTTATGACAAGGATTGAAGCAATATGCACTACAATTAAAATCAAACTACATAAAATCCACTAGTCTCTAAGGACGGTATAAGTCATGAGATTTCGAAAAATAAAGATCAAAACGCAACGTTTATGAACCTTATTTTGCTGAGATTTTCCTAATTCATACAGTCTGACTCTCTCAAAAAGAACGAGAGCAGCGGTAGTAGTCGAAGCATAGGAAATTTTAGATTTTAAAATATAGATTTCGGACTCTCATGTCCAAACTTTCATGTTTCTGGTTGAATTCAACGCAATCATAGTTTCAAAACTAGGATCAAGTTTGACTTGTCATTACAAACATTTTTGAGGACACTACAGCGACAATCATTTAAATGATCGCATGTCGCATGGGTCACATGCGTCATAGGTCGCATGCACTACTTAGAATGTTTAATATTTTATATGTCGTCACATATTTGTATAGTCCATTTTTCGAAGTATTTTCAAAAAATTTTGCCCTCTCTAATCTAACAAAAATGAATTATGATTCGCACTTTCATTCTCCACGAGTATGTAGTACTGATAGTGTGAGACTTTATCTTTAAAAACTAGACAATTAAGTTACGTATATATATATTTATTCCTATGACTGGTTTTTGAGTAATTAACTGAAGTTTTCAGGTGGTAAATGCTGATAAAAATTCTAAAAATAATGCTTTAACAGCAAAACATTTCCCCCAACCAAAAATGCCAGGTCAAGACCGGGCCAGAGATCCTGACACGGTGTCCCGGTCCATTTAGTAACACGAACGGACCCGATGACCCGGTTTCATCTCTGCTACATAAGTGTATTTTTGGCATTTTACAGATTAGGGGCAATCTTGCCCGCAACTTTTACCATTTTATTACCCTAAATTTTTAAACGATTTCATTCAAAACCCTTAGTTTTTAAGGAATTGTTGCTATTTTAACTTAAAAAGCCTCTTGAGTAGGTATTTCTACCGATATTTGGCAGTTTTTACGCATAAAACGCAAGATCTCCAAAACAATACCCCCTCGTTTTGGGTGACCCTCCTCCATTGACGGGCCCATCTACGAAGCCGCATCCCTTAAAAAATATATATACATAATTGCCTAAAATAAGCCAGCTGTACAATCACAACCACATTGGGAGGGCACTTCAGCTGCTGAGGTCACGTAGAGCTTTCATGTGATATATACCAGCTTTGACTAGTTTTGGAAATTTGCTTTTTCACGTACATGGTCTTTCCCGAAACTCACAAAAATTACGAATTTTTTGCACTTTAGCCAAAATTTGTTAAAATGAATATTTTTAGCGATTTTGAAGAAATGTTTAGAAAAAACCGTTAAAATTTGTTAAAAATTACAATTTTTGGGAAGTGTTATGGTTATCGAAACCAATCGTGGTGATTTCGACGCCATGGGGTCCGCATCTTCATTAGCATGCGAATGACATGCAATAGGATGAGTTGAACTAAAATTTGAAAATTTCTTCTTAATTTCAAGTGTTGCTTAATAAAGTAGGTTGTGATTAGCATAACCATTCTATTTTATGTCCAAATAATGGTATTCGCGAGAGCAATCTATTTCAGTTAAAACTGCGCAATCGGCCTATTCTCTATAAGTTAGCTTTTTGACATGTTAGCACTAATTAGAATCAGATAATGTTCTAGCTTTGGTGAAATATTTTGTTTGAGACGCTTGTAATTTAGCTCATTTCACGTCGAGTTAGAAATAGCATCGCCCAAATTATGTAGTCTTGACTTCTAACTTCCGTAGTGTATGTGTGTATATATATATATATATATATATATATATATATATAAATGTGCCTTTGATTTCCAGAATTGTATACAGTAATACGCATAGGAAAACACATGAATTGTGCTCATCATCAAATGTAAGACGCCGAAGATACCTGCAAACTAGTAAAGAACGTTCACTGCACCCAGGATATAACGTCATTAATTTTTCAAGTCTTAAACATGAAGTTTCAGAAATACCTGGTCAGGAAATAGTGACCCCGGTTTCATCTCTGACGGAGGCCCACATAAAATGATTCCTGATACGGCCTGTGACAAAGTGACCTGTGGAAATATGTCTATCTTGCTTGTGTATGTTAGGTATATATGTTGTGCTTTCGTAATAAGATAAGTGATATACATAAATGAGAAGTATAATATGAAAATTTCAAAAGGCCCTTTTAAGCTCTTGACTGTAGTCACCTCTATTTGTTTTGATTTGGATATAAAAGTTAAATGAAGGGACTTCTACTTTAGGAATGTTTAGATAAGTTTGAGTGGTTGATGGTTTTTAGCGAATGCTTTTCTCTTTTAAAGATTATGAAGCTTGAAGCTAACTCCGTGCTTAACGCAGGTGGTACGTAGATGGGAGGGTGGTTATGGATTTAACTAGATAGAAATAGAGAGCCATTGTATTTGCATATATATTTTGAATATAAAAATTTCAGCAGACTTTTGCTAGAATGGAGCGGAAATTTAGCAAATCTGAATCCTTGAGTGATGATAGAAATTATTATTATAAACGCTGACTTCAGTTCAGGAACGTCTACTTTTGCAGTCTGAAAAGGGCGGAGAAGGACCTATCTTTGAGGGGGAAAATGAGGTATTCCTTCCATCGGATGATATATTAGCCAAAATTAGGGTTGGTAGTTAGATGCCTGAGATTTTTCTTTCATTTCCTGGAAAAGCTAAACAATGTTTTATCTACCTATATACATGTTACGTAAGAGCATTCTGTGTATTAAGAATAAGGCTACCACTAATGTAAATAATTAAAACTACTTGCCTTGCACCACTAAGAGGGCTGAAACTGCGTATATGTATATTAAACACCAGTTCCATACGTATTAAATGAAATTAGATTATGATAGATGTCTTAAAGTTTGCTATCAACCAAAATTAATCGTGCTGCAAATGTATATAGTCCTGTTAGACCCAATTAGCCAGATTGAAATATGAATATAGCTCAAGAGATGACGTAACTTAACGTGCTGGTTTCCTTTCGGGTATTTTTGACTAATATCTTCTTTAATCCATCACTTAAATAGATAAAACTTACGAAATAACCTATTTAACATTCTGGGACCAGTCCCGTATTTTTAGGCCAAAAGATAAAGTTGTTTTTGGCCTTAGGCTCCCTATAGGTAGACCAAACACCGGATTAGTTGTTATGGTTGGAAAGATTACAGAAAAATGAGCATTTCTACTTTTACACCTTTGAGCTATCTCCAGTGGTTAAGTCAGTATAAGCAGAAAACCATTTTGAGGGTCATAAAATGGACATTTTCGAGGAAATCAGTTTTTTCAAAATTGCTGCCTAATCTTACGAAGGTCCATTTATACACAGTCGATACTCGGTCTAATTGCACATTTATCAATGGTTATTAGCTGAAGTTCGTTGCTTTAAGCTAGAGATTTGGACATAAAACCATTTTGGCAAAACTGCGTTTATTTTGTTTGAAACATCGATTTCTCAAAAACTACTCGACGGATTCGGGAGATTTTTGGCAGAGTGGAAGTTCGCACTTCTGCGGAGGGACGCTTTCTTGATTTGGCTAAAATGTTTCGAGTACGTAGCAAGAAAATTCAATGCAAAGTTGCGAAATTTTGCGTTACCGTACATTTGGCCGATTTTCTCGACCGTTGAGACCTGCTGAGCCAAATCCAAAAAACGCCCCTCGGCCCATATGTATGTCCTTCATATCATGGCATAAAAAGAAATTTTGGCTGGCACATCAGTGTTGAGAAATCGATGTTCAAAAACTTTTCGTCTATATTTAGCTATTCTGTCAGAAAATATTTGCTTGAAAACTAAGTACGTAGCTCTTTCCATCACCCAAAATTGCGAAAGTTATAGCGTTTTAAAAATCACCTCAAAAGTACTGCACAAAAGGATACCACCATCTTAACAGAGATGAGATAACGATAACTGCTAGTCATAATCTAAATTTGTGACGAATGCCTATCTGGAAAGTTTGAGTGTTCGTTGCAATATAGTAGAATATAATATAATTATAATCTAACCTGCTTTCAGAGCGATGTGTGTTCATCGAAAATTCTGTGACCCGCCAACAACACAACGGCTGAAAACAGAGCCTTTATCATGACACCAATGTTGTACGCCTAAGTCAGACTAAATCACGTATCACGTAATTCAATTAAAGTTTTCATTTTTCTTAAAATTTGTTATATAGCAATAAAGAACTCCTAACATAATTATCAATGTTGGACTATATGCTATTGCGTTAACTGATAATTTTCTACACAAACAATCAGGCTGGGCTTATTCTACTGGGCTCTTCCCCATCAGCACCCTGGCCCTGGCTCCAGGAGCCCCCCGAAACTGTCTAGAACGTCCCATCAAAAGTTGGTGCTCCTTTTTGTCCCAAACTTTGCACTGAAAAAATCTCCTAGCGGGCCCACGTAGTAATTTCCAAAAACTACACAGGCGTTGTCGGAGTGTTCTATGTACTCAATTTTTCTTAAAATTAGCTTATTTTTTCAGTAAAAGCAACTTTTACGATACAGTATTTAGCACACATTGTACTATTTTAAGTTTAGCATTATTAGTAGCACTATTTGTATATATATGTGTATATCTCTCTCTCTCTCTCTCTATATATATATATATATATATATATATATATATATATATATGTGACAAGAATTCTGAGAAAGTCGACCCGACGTAATGGAGGGTTGATTGGTCTCAAAAATCGATGTCCTTGGATTTTCCTCGTTCCCACATATTTTGTACTTCAAAATATTCTAAGAACTTCTGCACTTGCCGTTTCCTCAAATTCCGCCTACATCTCTCACAGCAGCCCTTCAAAGTTGACCTATTTTGCAAATTTCGAGCATTCTGTCAACTGAATACAAAAAAAGCTCCATACCCCGCAATATACCAGTCTGAAAGCTCATATTTGGCGCAGTAATTATACTCATAAAGGACTCAAATTGTGCCGAGTTTGAGCTCACTATCGCTTGTAATAAGGTAGTGGTGGACAAAACATTGGTGCGGGACCATCACGCGCAGCAAGCAAAAAATTTGATTTTTTGGCCATAACTACATACAAAAGGTCGCGTTCAAAAATTTTTTTTCATGAATCAATAGCCAACTATAGTCCAAATGTGAGCGCAAAAGACCAGCCAGATTGAGAGTGGATATTGTAGTCTTTAGGTCGACTGACTATGATGGCATTTTTTCCTAGCGGAGGCTAATTTCAAGTTCTTTTGCTAGAACAGGCTTTAAAATCCGTTTAACCCGATTTTGCTCGTTCCCACACATTTTGTACTCCAAAACATTCTAAGAACTTCTGCACTTGCCGTTTTCTCAAATTCAGCCTACATCTTTCACAGCAGGCCTTCAAAGTTGACCTACTTTGCAAATTTCGAGCATTCTGTCAACTGAATACAAAAAATGCTCCATACCCCGCAATATACCAGTCTGAAAGCTCATATTTGGCGCAGTAATTATACTCATTAAGGACTCAAATTGTGCCGAGTTTGAGCTCACTATCGCTTGTAATAAGGTAGTGGTGGACAAAACATTGTTGCGGGACCATCATCACTTTGCGTAAACAAGCAAAAAATTTGATTTTTTGGCCATAACTACATACAAAAGGTCGCGTTCAAAAAATTTTTTTACATTTTTCTCCCCACTATAGTCCCTTGGCCAACCCCTGAGGTGGTATGTGTCTTTAGGTCGCGGCTTGTGGCTTTTACTAGTTTGCCTATTTATTCTTCTTACGGTCGTTTAACCCGTTTTGTTTGGTCCTCTTTTATAATTCCCTTCCTTCCTTTCTTCACCCTCCTTTCCCCCTTCTTCCTCTTTCTTTCCCTCCCCCCCCCCCCCCCCCTTCCCCTCTCATTTTGGCACAGTAACCATCCCCGGGTTTGGCTCACTATCGATAGCCAACTATAGTCCAAATGTGAGCGCAAAAGACCAGCCAGATTGAGAGTGGATATTGTAGTCTTTAGGTCGACTGACTATGATGGCATTTTTTCCTAGCGGAGGCTAATTTTAAGTTCTTTTGCTAGAACAGGCTTTAAAATCCGTTTAACCCGATTTTGCTCGTTCCCACACATTTTGTACTCCAAAACATTCTAAGAACTTCTGCACTTGCCGTTTCCTCAAATTCAGCCTAAATCTTTCACAGCAGGCCTTCAAAGTTGACATATTTTGCAAATTTCGAGCATCCTCTCAACACTATACAAGTCTGAAAGCTCATATTTGTTACAGTAGTTATACCCATAAAGGACTCATATTGTACCGAGTCAATAATCCAAGCCAGTTAATAACCAACTATAGCCCAAAAGTGTGCATATATACAATCAGTTTATATTATGGCACATGGTACTGTTGTTTGCAGACAAGCAAAATATATGATCTTGTAAACTATAATTACTTCATAACTGTAGCTTTCTTTTATTTCAATAAATATAGTGTAGTCTAAGGATGCACCGGGGCCTGGCCCCGGCCCCGGTAGTCAGGCCCCACCAGAGTACACACACATGTAACTGAACGAAGTGACAC
>JASAND010002170.1:0-10608 GCA_030248195.1 Trissonchulus latispiculum | reverse complement strand
CGCAAAAAGCTTTCAATGTTAACGAGAATTTCATTGAATCCAAATTTCAGTTCTTCATCTACATTATTCGTTCGAAGAATTATTCTATTCTTGCAGTTAAAATGAGCTTCGATAGTAATTGTTTCATCAGTGTCTTTATGAAAAGTTATCTTTAAACTCATCCAAATCTTCAAGCCAGAGTTGTCACAGAGAAACTCTTCTGTAGCTTCCTTAATGATAGGAACTTGAGAAAACAAATATAAGGAAGGATCTTGTTCGTCAGCATTTGGATAGAGAGTAAGAGTTCTCAAAGCTTTTTTCAGAGCAGTTTGGGAAAAATTAATTCCACGTTTGATGCGCTTAGGCAGATGTGGTAATCGTGACTCCATTATAGTTTCCCTTTTACGATTGTGAACTTCCATATGCCTCTTCATGTCGTTTGTACGAGCAAAGGGTCTTCAACAGTCTTCTTTTTTTCGTGGACTTCTCTCTGGTGTGCTACCAGATTCAGTCTCAACGTGAAGCCTCTTCCACAAGTTGAGCACTGAAAATAAGCCATACTAGGTGAAAGGACTTTATCATATTATAAAGATTTATAAAAATGTTGAAACATAATCCTGCTAGGTTCTATAAAATCCATGAAAGTGCAACATAGCAACAACAAGGCTATAAATTAAATGTTGAAGCATAATTGTGCTAGGTTCTAAAAAATAGATGGAATTAAAACATAACAACAACAAGATTTACTTTGAACTCTTTGTTATCGTCTTGTCTCCAACTAGGACCAGGTTGAGTGACTTCAGCAGCATAATTCTAAATATATAAAGACAATTAAGTGGAAATGTAACAAAATCGAACCTCATTTGCATATTAAAAAAAATTTGGAATTTTGAAAAAAATTTAGACATTTTTGAAATCTCTGATCAATTTCCTCTTGAATGACACCCCACATGCCATGGTTATTTTGAGCTCTAAAAAAATCGATACCTCATTTGCATATTAAAAAAATTTGGAATTTTGAACAATTTTTGACATTTTTGAAATCTCTGATCAATTTCCTCTTGAATGACACCCCACATGCCATGGTTATTTTGAGCTTTAAAAAATCGATACCTCATTTGCATATTAAAAAAATTTGGAATTTTGAAAAAATTTTGACATTTTTGAAATCTCTGATCAATTTCCTCTTGAATGACACCCAACATGTCATGCTTATTTTGAATTTTAAAAATCGATACCTCATTTGCATATTAAAAAATTTTAAAATTTTGAAAAAATTTTGACATTTTTGGAATCCCTGATAAATTTCCTCTCGAATGACAGCCAACATGTCATGGTTATTTTGAATTTTGAAAAATCTATACCTCATTTGCATATTAAAAACTTTTAAAATTTTGAAGAAATTTTGACATTTTTGAGATCCTTGATTAATTTCCTCTTGAATGACACCCCACATGCCATGGTTATTTTGAGCTTTAAAAAATCGATACCTCATTTGCATATTAAAAAAATTTGGAATTTTGAAAAAATTTTTACATTTTTGAAATCTCTGATCAATTTCCTCTTGAATGACACCCAACATGTCATGGTTATTTTGAGTTTTGAAAAATCGATACCTCATTTGTATATTAAAAAATTTTAAAATTTTGAAAAAATTTTGACATTTTTGGAATTCCTGATAAATTTCCTCTCGAATGACATATCATGGTTATTTTCACTTTTGAAAAAGTTTTAAGCTAAAGTTCTCCTCAATGACAGCACCCTATTCCAACATAGCTTCAGGTTCGGGGTACAACGCTAGTTGTGCTCCTCAGAAAAAATCTAAAGTTTTATGAGCACAGAGCCGCGAGGGGTCTCCCACCTACTACCTCTGCTATGAAGATTGCCGACTCCCGCCTCTAGGCTTAATGCTGCAGCATGCAAAACGCACAAAGGCGCTGCTGCAGCAAAGGAGTCAATTCCTTTTACAGTTTGCTTAGGACTGCAAAAAGACACTCAAGGCATGGTTGCACTTGGCAACGTAATGCTGTAAAATCCTTGCAAGCTTTTCAACCAGCGACTTCCGCGATGGGTGGAGCTTCCCCTGGCTATTCCAGGTTCGCCTATCGCCGCTGGCCCTTTTATTTCCACACTGTTGGACATGCTACTGCTTTTGTGCAGCAGACGCCTCCGTGTGGTCGGCAATTTCGAAGCCGATCTCATAAGGTTAGCTTGCAAGAACTTTACACCATGCCAGACAAGTTCTATTTAGACAAGTTCATACTTCTTCTCTTCCGAAGGAATGTTTCCCCTTGAGATGTCGGAGCAGGTTGTCCTTCCGCGAAAACGTCGTGCCACAAAGCTTGCAGTTGAAAGGTCCCATTTCAGTACTAATGAAATTTCAGACGAAGCGAGCCCTATTTATACTAGTAGATGGAAAGCTCTGACCAATCAGATTCAAGCTGACAAAGCATGTGTAATTTTCAGCCAATCAGATTCATGCTGACCAAGCATTTGTAATTTTCAACCAATCAGATTGGTGCTGACCAAGCATTCCTGTCATGCTGACCAAGCATTTGTAATTTTCAGCCAATCAGATTGATGCTGACCAAGCATTTGTAATTTTCAACCAATCAGATTGATGCTGACCAAGCATTATTGTCATGCTGACCAAGCATTCGTGTCATGCTGACTGACCATATGTCAGGTTAAATTAATTAATGTTTAATTTGTTTTGATATCAGTGCTATAATGCAGACTGGAAATGTGTCAGATTAAATGGGAGTCTAAATTGTATGCATTCTTGAGTACCACTCTCAATTGACCTGACAATCTCCTTGACAATCTCTGACTCAGACAATCTCCTTGAACATATTAGACTTGTTGCACAATCATTATTTAGAAAAAATATTAACATTGGACGCATTATTGCATTTATTTCATACTGCTCATTATTGGTTGATGTATACAGTATAGATAAAGAAATTGTAATTTATTGGTGTTCAATGTGTATATATGCATACAGCAAATAATTAGATTTTGGATAAAGGATGTTTTGTTAGCACAGGGTGAGCGTGAGAAGGAGGGAGGATGAGGCTTATACTGAGCTAACAAACAGCTCAATCGAAAAAACTTCAGAGTCGTGTTCTGCGACCTCGAAAACCCCTGAATACAACTTTTCAGCAAAATCTAAAACAAAAATTTAGCTCCCTCTTGGTCCTCCCTTACGAGTCGAAAAAAATCGAATTTCGCGAAATCGAAAAATTTTGCTATATTTGAACTCAGAGTGGTCGAAAACATAGGCATACCGAATTTCAACTCATTTGCTCAAGTTTTGCGGAATCTGGGTCTGGGGAGGTATCCTCAAAAAATCCGGAGGGAGGATGCATGCGCATGCGGGAGGGTCTGGAATTCTCCTTCCTATACTACTATAGTTCAATTAGCAATTCTGTATCAGAAACTGGGAATTGGATTAAACCTGGAAATGCTGTTCAACGTTACGACGAAATTGTGCTTTGTAGGTAAGGCGAGCCTTATATCAAATTTCCTTAAGATACACGGCTTCCTTCGAGTTTCAAGTTATGAATTAATTCAAGTTCAAAAGTGAGCCTTCCCTTTCCTACTCGCTATAACTGAAGATTCCTGCCAAGCTTACATATATAAAAATAACTACAGCATGGTAATTGTGACGGCTGCCCCGCTGAGGAAATTGTCGAAACTGCCTGCAGGTGGTCGCATGCTGGACCTGCCGCAGCGCGTTTATTACGGAGGATGCAATCAGCGTACTGAGAGTTCAGTTGCGTTCCTAGGACAAGTCTCATTAGTCTAAATTCACTTTACTGAAACTGTTCTAGTCATTGCCTTTCAACTGCCTTTTTGCCAATTTTGCCAAGTTTAACTTAAGGACGCACATCCCATATATACAATGTTTAGAGTCAAATTGTCCAGGATTGAGTGTACAAAATTTTTTAGAGGTATATCTACTAGTTGTAGAGCAATCTTCAGCTCAATATTTCTGTCTCCGTTTGACAAAATCAGTTGCTCACGCAGGACATTAGACTCCTTCAGTGTAAAAAGGTTTAACTATTAGTCTTTTTGTGCGGCAATTTAACTTAGAGCGCCTATCTTTCTCCAAGTGTTAATAATGCTGGGCCGTAAATGTATTTTCTACCGCCTTTTATGAACACAAAAGGAGCACAACCTGACGTGGAGTGTAGATTAAACAACTCCGAAACATTGCTAATTTGGTCTATATTGTGATTTAGGTTGAATTTTAATCCTTAACATAACTCTGCGTAAGCGGTGTTAGTGCCTTCTGTATAGTAAAATCCGAGTGCATGTTCGTAGAACTAAGGTTTGGCTTGGCGGTCGCTAATTAGTGAAGAAAACCTGCATGGAGAAAAGTAAAAACGCACTGCATGGGTTTCTTCTTTCATTAAATATACAACAAAGAAACAGAACAGTAGCATTCCTTGCCAAATTCAACTAACATCTCTACATTGCTGTAACTGCATGACGCCACGAGCGGATTAATAGTGCGTTTTAATTTTTCAAAGCTGCTAAATTAAACTCCACTTTTAGATTTCTTATCTGCAACAGACAATTTCTGTCATATTTTCGGTTGATTTATACATATTTAGTAAGGGTTTTGGAATACTTGTCTGGGCGAAAAATCCGTGGTTCGATACAAACAAGTAAATCATCGCATTGCTACCAATGCAAGTGTTTTTATAAATTCCGCTAGATATATTGCTTCAACAGACAACGATGATGTAACCTGAATGAGATTTGTAATTCTGGAAATTGCGGCTTAAGCAATGAATTAATTAAATGTCATAAGCCTTCCTGACGCACTGTTCTCCTTTCGCTGAGCAGCCCCTGATGTCACAAGAAAGATAATTTTCTTCCCCGTATTAGCTGTAGTTTCATACATTAACACAGGATCGGAACTAGCAGAGTTGTCACAATATACGTTTGAGTGGGCCTATAGCTTGACGGATTTTTTCGGGGAGCTTGTAGGATTATCGTTCGTGCACTGCGATAGACTTTGTTTTCCGACTTTTTCTTTTACCCTTTAGTAATTTTTCTTAGTCCCTGATGACAATGGATTATTCATTGCGTGATACACCGATTGATTGAACTTCATATTTTGACTGATGCAGCATTCGTGGCAACCCGTGGTGGCAGTTGGCCACCCGGTCCCCTCTTGATGCTGCAAAGGGTTGTTAAAGTGTGAGCAAAGCTCGTCAGGCTATACTTTAACATTCTCAGTTAAGATCGACCAGGAAAGTTTTTATTAAGCATTTGTCAGAATCCCTACAAGGGGCATGCTTGCCTTCCGTGACCTACGGGACTTCTAGGTGACAGCACATCCTACTATCTGAACTGTGAAGTGATTTTGTTATGCTTAACATTGTGAATTCAATTCATGTGCTTGAGCCTTACGTTCAGAACATATGAATACACAGGTTTACAGGGATTTCGCGTGCTTTTGCAAAGAGCCTGGAGTAGCATGTCTGGGTATCAGAAACAGAGCAATAAATAGGAAATAGCTCATTGGGAACAGTAACGAGTAATGTTTTTAGGTAAATTGTCGATTAGACTATTGTTATGGTTTATTCTACGGCATTCCTCTTACTCAGTAAAATTATTTTTAAATCCTACTGTAGTCATTTAACAGTTTAAAATGATTAACTAATCGACAGATGTAGATATTAACATAGTGCCAATTGCCAAAAGTGCATAATTATTAAAATTATATTACTAATAGAATTTATATAACTGATTTCTTTTCGTAACTTGCCGTGAAGGGTGCTTCGACAAGACACCTTGAAAGGTAGGTCGACAAAACACAGTCTCTCATGGCAACATCCAAACAAATAACAAAATCTTCTTTGCGGGTGGTAGCTGTAGTGGTTATGATGAATATAAATGGACAATATATTTCATAATGGAAACAGTTTAACGCAATTTGCCTTATCCGATGCTTCACATATTTCGCAAAGCAGAAGTAATAAAATCTTGCTTATTTTTAGTATTACTTTTGACATTGTGATATCCTGGGAGGTTTCATTTGATTTCATTTAACCCACTTCTCATTTGATTTGAAGCCCAAAATGAGTCTTAACCGATCGTTGAAGGATAATTTGGCACTTGCAAGGGAATTTATGGATGAACAGGTGTTACTACTGAGAATCCAAAACACAACCAATGCTTTTGCTATTACATTTATTGTCCTGGGAACCATTGCTCTGTTGCTCAATGTTCTTGTACTGTCCACCATTCTGATAAATCGGACCAAAGCACTCAAGCAGATCTTCTATATCATAGTGATCGGTAGGTAAATCATTTTAAAATTGTCTTTCAAGATTAGACTTTTCAAATGTATCATATATATGTAATTGTACAGTGTATATTTAATAATTGGACAAAATTACATTAATAAATATAATCGTATCGTAATAGAAATGTGACTGTAACATATCATGGTTAATTATGAATTGATGTACTTATGCGCAGGGCTGACAAGTGTGATACCGAGACCACAAACGGTCCGGTTAAAAAACCTTTACATAGAATGAGTACTAATTGCCGAAGACTTAACTCAAATCTTGAATGAAGACTTGGGAACAAGTGGACCTGGGGAGGAATCCAAAATGCATTTTTATGCAATAAATTAAATATTTTCGGACTTAGGACGACGAGACGAGTCGACTGGTACCAAAACTATCTACTTTTAAAAATTTTGGTCTGCGCCATTTTTTGATTTTGACGTGTTAAACGGCTCTAAGCTAAGCCTAAGCCTCAGCCATGTGTTAAACATAGGCTCTGATATACCCATGAAGTCTAGATTTGATTTTCACCAATGGAGATTTCCCCCCAGGTTCATTTAACCCAAAACTTGTAATTAAGCCGATGTATCAGCTTAGACTAGCTTCGAGTCGTCTTTTGTTAATTTTTACATCCCTAGATCACTCGCTTAACTTGTGCTAACATTATTAAAAATATTTCCACGAAGGCGCAGTATAGATCTACAGATTTACCAGAATTCGCTAGCACAGCATCTATTTAGCGTTTGATGGATAAGAATACGGAAACACTGTGAATGAAGAAAAGACCAAACGCAGTAGCTTAATGGTTTATAAAAATAATGCGCGTTTCCAAATACATTTTAGGTATTGTTATCACAGACATTGTTCGAAGTCTGTCACTAATCGTATGGTCTGGACGTAGTGTCATGGGGGCAAAGTTGAGCACAGGATTCCAGTATGTGCTGTTGACACTGCGTTTGTGCAATCTGGTCACGGCTATGCACATTGTGGCAATTACCTGTAACGAATTTCTTTTCATACAGTTTCCGTTTCGATATCACAAACTGGTCACTCGAAAGCGAATTATGTTTCTAATGCTGGTTTATACAGTTCTTTGCGTTGCAATCATCTTGGTATCACCATCGTTAAGAAAAAAGAAGTCTCAAAACCGGTTTCGCATTATCACGGACAACAGTACTGGTAATTTATCCTCTCGGATAATACAATTGCCCGATGACCCGGAAACTGGCTTGGATATCGACCGATTGGTAATGTTGGGATTTTGTTTCGGATGTCTGGTTCTTGTGGTAACCCTTTACACATTGACTTACCAGATTGCAAGACGATTCCGTGAATTGGATAAAAGGAATTACTCCATAAGCCAGCAGTTATCGGAAGCGGACACAAATCAGAACGGACCCGAACGTAAAGAATCGAAAACTTGGAAACCATCTGATGCCCTTAAACGTCATAGATATTTTCTGGTGGTCGGTTTTGTGATTTTGTGCTATTCCCTCTTTTTTATCTCGTATGGAACGCTTCAGATGCTTCACTATTTTCAGTTGCTTCGAAACGCGTTTGAACACGACATGGAATTTGTGTACATTAAACTGTTCCAGCTTCTTGTGGTCATTCACGCAACACTACAGCCCCTGTGCTATTTTCGAATGAAAGAATTCAGAAAAATGATCTGTCAACTGCATTACTATTGCTATCCTTCTAAAGACGTCTACGGGGTCAAGACAAGATTGTCTCAAAGCCTGACTAAATGAAGCAGTAAATCAACAAGAGTAACAAATTAAGTAAAAGTGCATAATAAAATTAAAAGTTGGTCTGAACCAAGCGGAATTATAGAGAAATAAAGTGGATATCTCTATTTTTATGTCAAAATGGTTATACGGATCAGATGAAAGCAACTAAGTAAAATATCGTGTCTTGCGAGAGCATGCTGTGGTAGAAATCTGGCATCTTAGTCAGTGTCTTTAGCTGCTTCAAAGCTCAGTTTTGTCAGAGTTCTGTACCGAAACTCATAGTCTAGTTCTCTTTTGTGCTGCCTTATAGGACGAAAAACTTAAAGGAGCCTGAAAACACGAATCAGAAGTAATGTTGGGCACACTGATGGAACATTTCTTCTTGTTGAAAATCCTCCAGTAGCCGGAAAGCTCCGCAGTATAAAGATGGAAAGTTCCGTAGTCTCGTAGTGCGAGAGGTAGTACGAGATCACATGGGGAAAGTCCGAAAGTAAGGAACACTGCAGTCCCACCTAAACGGTGTAGTAGACGAGACCAGTCGGTCCGGCAACAGAACATAGTGAAACAGTGGATAGGATTTTGATTTTTCTATGAGTATATTTGTATGCCTTCATAAAATACCCGTTTAAAAATGAAATGACAAGAAGAAAGAATGTAAGTTATGCAATCAATTTTGGTTTAGCGGACGCCTTCAAGATAGTTCATTTTCTTGGTGTTTAACAATTCGACAAAATTTGCTGTTTTAGTGAACAATACAAGCCATGCTGTATTGCTCTTAATCTTGAGATTGAGACTACGCGGAGTTTTTGATTGGAACGAGTGATTCTTCAATTATTAATTGTCACCTGAACAAATGGTCCAACCAAACTAAGTTCCAGAGAAAACAACTGTTGAGCAATGACTATCCCTTTCTACTGTTACATGATTAGTGCTTTTCTTGCAGTGCGAGCTATTGTGTTTTTTAAATAAACTTAGTGCTAGTTAATTTATTTTCAAGTATTTTAGAAAACTAATGGGCCACTCTTGATTAGATATTGCAGTTTTCATTACCAAAGCTTTACAGCAAGATACCGTTTTGGAACGGCACGCAGTTTTAGCTGTCTATATCACAAAAAATTGCTCAAGCATTTACAATCCCGGGTTTGTTTAAAAGTCATCAACTCTCAGTGTGCAACATCTTCTTTGACGAGATTGCTTAAGGTGGTGATTCCTTTCGGAGACATCGACTTTGAACCCTTATTACTCACTCATTTCTTGGAATTAAGAAGCCATTTTTATATCGAAATGAAGCTTAACATTTTCTCTTTCCAAGAAATACAGTGAACCTCACGTTAGTTCTCGGAAATTATTTTACTGCAGTTTTGAAGTAATTTAATTTTCCGGATTTTTTGCAGACCAAAGCAAATTTTTTCGTGAGACGTCGGCCACATCACCCGATTCCACTATCAAATAGCTGGGGACGCTTTTTTAATAATTATGAAACCGCTCTTCCTTATAAAGAAGTTAGCTAAAATGTATGTGCAACCTGGATTTTGCCTACATTTCCCAACTCTGGCAAGCGACCACTTTAGCCAGAAAGCACCAATCGCGGCAGCTAAAAAAGGGTCCCTGGGTATTCTTGTGTGAAACAAGCCTAGTAAGTGGCAACCCTCTAGCTTGCATAGTAAATGCTCCACAATCGCTGGAAAAAATTGGTCATGATTTTGCAAAAACTAAATTTTTTATGACAGCAGCGTACGGGATAGCATTTAGAAGATCACAATGCCACGAGCCATCGGCCTCGACGAGACCTGCAAATTGACACCCTTAGTTTAATTTAACGGCTTGGGTAGCTCAAGAAATGGCGGATTATTTGATTTCTACAAAAATGACATGTTTTCAACGCCAAATTATGAAATCAGCTATATCTCACTATAGAAAAACACCTAGAAAGGTGCTTCAAAAAGCAAACATATAGAGCTCAACAAGAACTTTCGAATGATTATAATTATAGCTATACAACTACTGTTTAAATGTCAAAAATCGGCAAAAACCACAATGAACGGAGACGTCGACGTTTTGAAGCGGGATTGCGCGGAGGGTGTTAGAATGCTAAAAGAACCTATTTTGGAAAGTTTCATCGAATTTCATCTTGATTTCAACCGTTAACCAATAATATGTGCCCAAAAGGAATCACCACCTTAAGAATATTGCCCGCGGCAGGGATGCCTCTTGACTTTAATAGTAAACTGCACAAATTTATGGATTTGTGCTTTAAGTTTTGGTGTCATTTTACAAAAGCGCAACTATCTGCCATCACAAAAGGATTTTAAAAAATGAAAAATTCTCCACAATAATATCAATTAAAGCAACGTATCTCTAATTATTTCCCCCCCCCAACTCGTTTGGGGAGGGGAAAATAGTTAAATTGTGGTAATCTATATTAAGTGTATTTAATCGTAGAAATAATGGTGATAGATGCAACCGGAGGTTTCCGAGGTGCTGAGCACGAATCTGAAATTTGTCGAATCAAATTTTCGTTAGCTTGATTATTAGCTTATGTTGCAAAGTAGTAAGGGACGGGCAAATGCTGTAGATTTAGGGGGGAG
>JASAND010002169.1:0-25817 GCA_030248195.1 Trissonchulus latispiculum | reverse complement strand
CGGTGGAGAAGAAAACATTTACGTACAGCTTTGCAAAATTAATGTTTATCCGTCGTTATTCATGCAAGCCATTTCAGTGTTGGATTAAAAGTAAACAAAAGCTAAATGAGCGTCAATATGAGCCCAAGAGAAACGTAGCGGCTCATATTAGCCGTTTACATCTTGTCCTCTACTTACAGTACAGCTCATTTCAAAGTGCGTTTGAGGCGAAGTCCCAAATCTGGCGAAATGTCGCGAAATTGGCGACATTTCGCTTCAAAATTCGCGAAATCTCCGCGAAATCTCCCAAAATCTTAGAGAAATGTCGCCAAAAATTAACGACATTTCGCGAAAAATGTCGCGTAATTTGCTTTTGCGACATCGCTTCAAAGTCACTTTGAAATGAGCTGTACTGTATTTAGATGTTGGCTTATATTAAACATTTTAAATCTTGTCCTTGACACATTTAAATGTTGACCATCATAGCTCATATTAACTTTTTCATGCGACTGCAAGGAGCATTTTTCATACTTGTAATAATATTAGCTAAGCACCTACGCTTACGGGCCATGCTGTATTCAATAATGCGCATACACACACAAATATATATTTTAAACAGCAATGAAAAATTAGCAACTCTTAAATTTCAAAACTTTAAAAACATTTTTCAAAAATTGCTTTGAAATGTTTTTGAAGCCAGGTAGCTTGACGTGAAGACTCAAGCGCTGCGAAACCTTTACAGAAAAATTGAATTTCTATCTGAAATCCTAGGTTTTGAATGAGCGGATATTCGGATATAAAATATCTGATGTCTAAGAATAGGTACCTATAACTAATAAGTGCTTACATAGTTTGCTAAATCTTAGTTTAATGTTGTTTGCATTATCACTGAGCTTATTCCAGGGAATTTTTTCCGGGAGCTCTTTGGGAGGCCCCTCGGGAGGGGGGGCGAAACTTCTTCTAAAATTCTGCTAAAAATTGCGCTGTTTTTATAGTAATGTCCAAAAATAAGCTAATTTAGTGCTCAACTAGGCAAAAACCGACTAAAATTCTCCGCGAAGCCGGAAAATTTTTGAAAATTTGGCCTTCTGAACGTTTTTTCAGGGCAAAGGTTTGTACCAAAAGGGGCACCCACTTCTTTTGGGGGAAGGTTGTTTATTGGGGGCTCCGCCCCCTTCCAGTAGAATAAGCCCAGAATTAGAGCACGGTGCTGTTAGAGAACAGAAAACCGGCTGAGGTCAGGGGGTTCAAGCCTTCGAAACGTGATGGTGATGATTTTTTAGATTTTTAGTTTTTTTAGCTTTTTATTTTTAGTCGATTTTAGCCTATTTAAGCACTAAATCCGTTCATTTTTGGCGATTACTACAAAAATAGCGCAATGTTTAGCATGTTTTTAGAAAAATTTTGAAAAACTTTCGCCCCCCCCAAAATGACTCGCCCCCCCCGGGGGGCCCCCCCAAAGAGCCCCCAAGAAAAATTTCCTAGAACAAGCCAAGCTCTACTTTGAGTCAGGGTTTGCCATGTGGTCGGAAATTGAAGAATTAGTTATCTAATTAAAGAATAAAAGAAATTTTGCACACCACCAAGCACCCGAAATAATCGGGCACCTCGGAACTAGAACCCACGGTCTCCTACTTAACGAACAAACGCTATAACCAACTGTGTTGTCCTAATCCTATTTTCAATTTATATTTACCGATTTAACCAAACCTTTGTAGTGCTTTTTCAATAAAAAAATCTGTATCTGTAGTGTTACTAACAATAATGCTTTTTTGACCGTAGCTGTTCTTCTACAACACAATTATATTGTATTGCTGTGACGTAATGACGTTGTTATTTTTTGTTGTAGAGGTCCATTGGTTTACCGGATGTGCATTCTGGTTATGGATTTGCTATCGGTATGCTCATTCCTTTTTCTGTTGTCGGTTTTTTGCTTCCAGTCGTGTTTTTTTCGAATTTTTCAGTAAGCCTCAGCGCTCAAATAAGTTCACCCTACTCAAAGTTGGCGAAATACTGAAAGTAATCAATATTTTAATTTGTCCAGAAGTTTCCTGAAAAATACGTAGGTTAGTGGAAGGATCATCTACGGTTTCGACATTTTTTACCATCACTGGGTTGGCTCATTATTTCACCATTGATTTTGTAGGCCTCATGGGGGCCGGCAAAACAGAGCGACGTTTGTGCATCGCTATTCACATCGAATCTGGACTGAGATGTATAGCGTATTTTTAATGTAATAAACGTTTTCATCTTCCAAATCTCTGATTTTCTATGATGTATAAAGTTTCACTTTGGCTAGTTATATATTTTTCATAGTCGATAAACATCTAACCTCCCACACCACAGAGAGCTTCAGAGTTGATCTTTTATTGTTTTCCTGTACCGAGCCCAGGATTAGATGGGCGGAGTCCCCCAGAAGCTGAGAAATTTTTCCATTTCGTGACCTTCGTGGAGTTTGTACAGAGCATTCGTTGAAATTACAATAATAGTTAAGGCGCAGTGCTTGTTCATTCACCCAAATGATGCAGAAGGTTGTCAAAGTAGACGAAATAGGGTAGTTGGTACTCATTTTTTAGAGCCAAACACATATTCTAATGGTATAATACACGTATTTCGCGCCGAAGGCGCGAAAATTTTTTGAAAAATAGGTGTTTTACACATGGCAGGAAAAAATTCCTGGGGGACAACACAATTTCGGGGGGGGGAATTCCCCATTTCCTCCCCTGGCTACGCGCCTGGTGAGCACTGTAACCTCTTTCCTGCATCTTGCTTTATATTGTACATACCGAGCTCTAACCGGTTTACGTCTAATCCAGACTTGTAAGTTTACTTGTAAGACTGACTACAAAATTTTAAATTGAGTTCATGATTGATTTATGCTAAACTCAACCATGCATAATTTGGTGACCTATTATATTCGTATTCATATATTTTAATTGATATTTTTAGGCAACATGGCTGCTTTTGATGTAAGCAATCCTGATGCGGTTATTTCACCAGGTAAAAAGCTTTGCTATCTTTCCAACACTTATTATCACTTTGTTAATCTACTATTGGATATTCTAGTGTTTAGACTTAAACTTAAATTTAATTACATACAGTTAAATCTTCGGGGAGCTTTTTAGTGGAAGGGTGGAGAGGTAAGCGTCCCACTTTTAGGCCCCCTCACTCGACCCCTTTCCTCCACTCGCCCCTTCCGTCAGTTTTTGGGCTCCTCTCACTTACTGTAAGGTGCCCAGAAAATGCCAATTTTTAAGGACGTTTGGTCATAATGTTTCGAAACTTTCCGCCTTTGCCGGAAATTTCTGGACTACAATCGTCTAATTTAGTATTAAAACTAGACTTTTGAGTACTTTTTTTACTTTTTAGCTTATGTATAGTAGGAAATTAGAAAATTTTCCGTATTTTTAGCATTCTGGGCCATTTTACTTCCCGCTTTTTGTCCTACCTAGAGAAAACCCAGAACTTTTCCGATAGTCGGAAATGTATTGAAAAGGTAAGATCCGATAGACCAATATTCAAATCTCCGCTGCCACAAGGCTCTCACCTTTCACTAATCACCTTCAGCAAGAACTAACCACATATCGGTGTACCAGTTTCAGTGTTTTTGGCCGACTGCTTATGTGTAACGTTCCACACCTCCAAAAATTTTGCTATTTTTCAGAAAAAAGTAAGTAAACTACCAGCAATTCCTAATTTACTCGCGTCTTGTTTACTGCAATATAATTTTTTAAAAACAAATTATTCCAAGATTTTTTAGAAGTAAATTTATCGAAAATTAAAAACTCAAATTTAGAGCTAAAATTGAGGAAGTTCCCCAAATGAGCTTCGACAAGGTTAAAAAATTAAGCAAATACCTGCACGCAACGACTTGTATTCATAACTTGGCTAGAGCATTCAAATTAGGATTAAAGAATTAAAAAAGCAGCAACAAAATTTACTTTGGAGCGATTTTAGGGGTACAGATAAAGCGAATTCTTCTACATCACCAAAAATAATATGTAAGAAATGGTGTATATTCTAGGCGGGTAAAAAACACCGACAAAGAGTGGTAAGAAAAATTCCCCCACGGAGAACTCACGGTAGCAGATAGAGAGACATAGTATAGCGAGAATTAAAGGGCGATCTTTATACTGCAACAGCATACCCAAAACATTGGTATTGGCCAAAGCAGTCTACTCTGATAGGGTTTTAAATTTTAACCAACCTCCTCCTCTAACCACCTCCAAAACCTAAAAATTTCTAAGTTTTGCTAAGCCTATTTGTAGAAACTGTAAGGAAGACTTAGCTAGTCTTTTCCATGTGGCAAAATTTTTGTGTAACGTTACAAAGTCGCCAATTTTTTCTGCAATTTTCCAGGAAAAGTGTATAATTACACGCGTTTTTGAGCAAAAACCACTGACCCATTTACCGTGGATTCTGGTTAACCCAAGTGTCCATCCTTAATTGGGATATAATATTATGCCACCCACTTTATACTTTATGAAGGCAAGCAGGAGTCTGTGCAATATGAAGGACTGGCGCCTTTTCACAGTTATCATTCCATGTAGTACTCCTGGCTGCAGTGGCTAGTAATCGGGGATGTGCTCCGGCGCCATTATATTCTCGCTTGAGGATAGGAGATTGTCTCCGGGCATACCTTTACCTTAGATTACATTATTGGAAAGTTTTAGCACATTTGCGTTCATAATGCCCTAACTTTAACTTCCACGTTTAGAATGAACGCAGGAACAGTTCTGAGATATTTATCACTGTATGTTAATTGTGTTACCATTGCATTAGTCTTATTTTAGGCGGAGTAGGATTTGATATCAACTGTGGTGTTCGTTTGATTAGGACGAATCTTAGTGAGAAAGATGTTCAGCCAGTCAAAGAACAGCTTTGTCAAAGCCTCTTTGATCATATCCCTGTTGGAGTTGGTTCTAAAGGAATTATTCCTATGAACGCAAGGTACATAGGTTTATCTTTAATCCCTGTTTTCTGCAGATTTATGCGTTATATCTTTACGGCAGTATAATATTTTGAGCAGGAGGGCTGATGATTCCCTTATCATTCATCTTCAAGCTTTATTCTGTTTTCCTTAGCAAGTCATTACAAACTGAGTTTTATTCTGCACACACAGGATTGACCTTTGCTATTTCACTTGACTTTCCATTTTTATGTGTTTTCGAATTCTTTTTCATTATGTGCTTATTCAGAGATTTCGAAGAGTGTCTGGAAATGGGCATGGATTGGACCCTTCGAGAGGGCTATTCCTGGGCAGAAGATAAAGAACATTGCGAAGAGTATGGACGTATGCTCCAGGCTGATCCTACCAAAGTATCCCCCAGGGCCAAAAAGAGAGGCCTGCCGCAAGTGCGTACCTTATCTTACGTAAAATGCTTCGTTGTTCAGAGTGTGATGTTTCCTCTTTCGTAGTTTTTGCAGTACACAAGCTGCTGCACGCTAACACGTGTTGTCCTTTTCTATACAGCTAGTCCTGTATTTGGTGGTGCGCAGTACAATCGTAAACAATGCTAAGGTTTGAGCTGTTCGCACTTACAACGCATACGTTTTTTATTATACACGCTAGAACAGGTATTTTTATGGTAGGATTTATGTGCATCTTTCTGATAAGTTTCGAAGGTTTTACGAAGGAGTTTGTTCATAGTTTTAGTTGGGAACTCTTGGAGCTGGTAATCATTATGGGGAAGTTCAAGTCGTTGATGAGATCTATGACGAACACGCTGCTAAAAAGATGGGTATAGACAGACTTGGCCAGGTCTGTGTTATGGTTCACTGCGGGAGTCGAGGATTGGGTCATCAAGTTGCTACTGGTAGGTAGGTTGATTTAGTTTTCTATCGTTTTTATGTATACCCGACTAAAATGTCTTTCATGAATGTAAGCCTCCCGTCCTATCTCTGGGTACTCCAACTGGGATTTCGTTGTGTCGAATATTTTGATAGTGAGCTTTGATTTATTTTATGGCACAATTTTGTTAATTTTTGTCAAAGCTTCCAAAACCTCATCTACGTAGCAGACACCACTACAACGCTGCATCTTTTACCAGGTTTCAATATAATCATCTGAGTCTATTTTAGGCAAAACGGTGGGGGTGGGGAGGGGGAATAAAAAAATCAAAAAATGCTAAAAATACAGTAGAAATAAAAAGTGCTTAAAACTTAAAAGGTAAGTTTTAGAACCAAAATAAACGATGTTCTGGACACCTTATAGTGAGTGGGAGGAGCCAAAAAAGTGGGGTAGGGCCGAGTGGAGGGGGCAAAGGGTGGGGGCACCCCCCGCCTCCCCAATAAAATAAACCCAGATTATTCAAGGTAGGCTTTGCCCAAATTTCTTTAAAAAGAAGGCATCTTCCGATTACCATCTATATTTCCAACGCTGAGGCAGCGAGATCAAATTCCCCTTAAAGTAGTGAGGGCCTGAAATTGGACGGTATAGAGCTTTGAAAGCCTCCATTCCCTGCTCGAATGTGAACAACTAATCAAGAATTACTTTAAAAAATTAACCAAGTCTATATCTTTAGTCAACTTTTGAAAGGTGCTTTCAAGTTTTATCCTTCCGGAGGGATGAAAAGTAGTCATAATAACAGGTTAACAGGAAATTCTCCTTACGTTTGAATGCTTTTGTTTTCTAATGTCAACTTTAATGCCATAATATTTCTGCGGTCATTTTCTTTCAGATGCTTTGGTTAGCATGGAAAAGGCGATGAAACGGGACAAAATTGATGTAAACGATCGTCAGTTGGCCTGTGCTAAGCTCAGTTCCCCAGAAGGCCAGGAGTATATGAACGGCATGGCAGCGGCTGCCAATTTTGCCTGGGTCAATCGCTCCTGCATGACCTTCTGCACCCGGCAGGTGAGTGGGGATTACCCGAAGCCAGGCAGTGCTGTAAAACTATTAAAATTGCTCCACAACGCCGAGTTGATGTTGAGGGTCAAAATGGCAAATTTATGTAACCCAGATCAGGGACTTAACCCAGATAGATGTAGGCCCTAATTTTGGATGCTCTGTCAACTAAGTTGTTGTCCAAGGTTAAATGTGTTAAGTGATCTTGATTGTTAGTTGTTCTTTGTGTTTAGGCATTTGCCAAAGTCTTTCAGTGTACCCCTGACGATCTGGATATGCAAATTATCTATGATGTCTCTCATAATATTGCCAAGATTGAGGAACATATTGTGGACGGTCAACAGAAAACCCTCTGTGTTCATCGGAAGGGCTCAACAAGAGCCTTCCCTCCCCACCATCCTTTGATTCCAGTTGATTATCAGGTATGTAGACTTTACAGCCGCAGATGATAACTTATTTTCAGTTATTTGACAGTTGTGCGCGCAGCTTATCCGACTTTATGGTCTTGTTAGCAGGTTTGAGGGAACATTTAGTAGTCAAAAAGCGAGTGGATAAACATTAATTGCTGGTTGAGGTACATTTTACAGTTACCGTTTTGAGCGAGGGATTTGAGAGTCAGGCTTATGGAAATTTTGGCAGCAACTATGCGTTGTGTTCTCTAGCTGCATCCCATAGTTTCTCCCTTTTCTGCCCTGATGTACATATAAACGGGGTTATTTATTGACATGCAGTCTGTCTACTTATAATGTGTATTCTTTATAAGACTATACCGGGTATTTACCCAACCCATTCCAAATGAGCCCTCCTATTGAAGTCCTTTTATAATGGTCTCCATAGACATGATCCAAAAACAGTTACTCCACTTGTTAGTTTCGATTTTTCAGGCTCTTCAATAAATTTGATTTTGAAAGATTGTTGAAACAACAAGGTGCTAAAATACCGCCAACTATAAACTATGCGGATTTTACAGTCAACGTTACTACTGTTATGTTTTAGTTAACGGGACAGCCAGTTTTAATTGGTGGTACAATGGGGACGTGCAGTTATGTCCTTACTGGAACCGAGCAGGGAATGAATGAAACGTTCGGAACTACGTGTCACGGCGCTGCAAGTTTAACAATGTTTTTTGGCGATTTCTAATTTCCTAAAACTTTTGCTGTTCTCTTTGTATGACTGTTTTTTCGGTGACTAGTGTATCTGGTTTTAGTTCTCTACTACAGTTGTAATAAGTAGGTACGTATTTAGGGTCGTGCACTGTCTAGAGCCAAGTCCAGGCGTAATTTGGATTTCCAAGATGTCTTGGATGCCCTTGCAGCTCAAGGAATTTCGATTCGCGTTGCTTCACCTAAATTAGTTATGGAAGAGGTTAGTTTTTAATTGTGCTTATGTTTATGTTTAGTTCTGTATGAGCATAACTAGAAAGTGTCTCATTTTATATTGTTATTGTAGTATGTTAACATTCGTGTTTCTTCTCGAATTTTGTATTGCATAACTATTTTCTGATGCCGATGAAATATTAATTTTTCTGCTCTTTAGGCTCCTGAGTCCTATAAGAATGTCACCGATGTTGTTAATACGTGTAAGCTTATTAGTTCAGTTTTAATAAGTTCTAATTATGGATTTCTTGCGCGACTCCTTTCTTTATTTGGTTTATAATTATACGGGGCGCTATAGCGACCCCTAAGGCTCAGCGCGACCCTTTGAGACACGTTCGAGCACCGTGCCAACTAAATACTCAACGAACCTAGACAAATTTGGTATCGTTGGAATCAGCACGACGAGTATTACAAGCAGCAAAAAGTTTTGGTCAAAATTTTCAACTTTGACATTTTCGATTCCGGACTAGTTAGGTCCGTTTGTTTGCTTTTTCGTGTAAGTTACGCTTGCGGAAGCACTTTTCTTTTAACTCACAAACTGAACGATCTGGGCATTTTCAGCAGTGAAGAATTTGATTTTTCTGAAAGTAGTATTTGTGTTAATGTACCTTTTTGACAATTTCCGCTGCCCGGCCCTGTCGGCCACCTGTGCGGCCGGCCAAAGTGGCCTGAACGCTAAGATGGCCAAAAAATGCCAATTTTGTGTCACGACTACCACTACAGGGCTTAGGGAACAAGCTAGAGACAGAGACGCGGCTGGTTGCATAAAAAACTTTGGGATAGGTAGCGTATTAATTTAAGTATTACGAGCACAACTAGATTAGTTGCAGACGCAATATGCTCACAAATTGGTAAACTTTACTGAGCTGTCGTTAGCATTAGTCTGGGCGGTTTCCGCGAATACGGCTTGTTCAGCGAAGCTGATCCATATTAATGCGCTTTTAACCTAGTCCTCTTGTCATTTACAACCTGCCCCTCCCATATTATATAACGTTTTAAAACCTAGTCCCTGGCTTATTTTTAGGCCAAAATCTATGGGGGCTTCATGGGGGCCCCCATCGATGGGGGGGCCTGACCCAGAATGTGGGGGGAATTTTTTGGAAAATTTATTCGAATTTTTGCGGGTTTTTTTGTGTAAAAATATGTAAAAATCGCTAAAAAATGAATAATTTTAAGTGGTTTTTAGGCTAAAATAATGAAAATTTGGTTAAAAATCCGGCGAAGCCGGAAATTTTTTGAAAATTTAGAGTAAAAATGGTAAACTTTGGCAATTTTTTGGGTTATGGGGGGATGTCGGAATTTATGGGGGGCGTTTTCATGGGAGTGGGGAACTCGAATGGGGGGGGGGCGGAGGTGGGGGCCGAGTGGGCCACTGTAAAGTTGGAAGTGTACGAACAACCAAACTTTACGAGTGGGAAACTGTGCACAAGGGTAACGTCGAACCTGGAGGAGATGTAGTTCCAGTCGACCTAACTAACCTCGCCAAAATTACTATTATATTTATATTATATTTTTAGAGGACCGACGTCACGCCGCCTCATTACACCACCCCCCAGTAAAAATAAGCCAGAGTCCAGTGTCCGATTAAAACCTAATAATGTTACCTATATTGCATTTTTCATGCTCCGTCGGAGCATTTTTATTCTCGTTAATAAATATTTTATCACATGTTTAGTTGAATGTGGATTATTTTAGGTCACGAAGCTGGAATAAGCAAGAAATGTGTTAAGCTTAGACCTATTGCTGTCATTAAAGGATAACTCCTATTATTTATCTGTGATATAATATGACTACGTATTCTATTAAAATTAATTTGGTATTCTGACTGAAAATAAAGGTTGGCGTTTTTCATGTGCTGTACTTATTTGCTGCGTTTGTTTTGCGTTAATGTCTTTTTGTTTCCAGTTTTTATTTTCTTTTGATCTGTATTTTATTGTTGTTGACTTGTTTGTTGAAAATAAAACAATTTTTGTGCCTTTAGTGTTTATCTCCTAGCATCTTTATTTTTGTCGGCAGAGTGAGTGTCACGTCAAGTCTCAGTCATACGTTGGACAGGTTGTCACGTTAAGCAGGGATGTCGTATCCTATCTAATTGTAACTAGCGTGCCTCTCGTAGTCTTGTGCGGCAAAGTAGTGTCAGACAAAGTGTTCAGCTGCAGCTGTGTCAATATGGCCTGGTCAGCTAGCTTTTTCCTAGATTAAAATTTCTGTTGGGAGCCATTCCCCCCTCCCACCCGGTCTGGGGGGGGGGGAATTTTTCGAAAAATGTCTTAAAAAATAGCTATTTTTAGCTGCTGAGCTAAAAATTAACTATTTTTAACCTGGGCTTAAGCTTTAAACAGCTAAAAGATCCCTAAAAATCCAGCGAAGCTGGAAAAATTTTTCAAAATGTACCCTCAAGACCCTATTTTTCCGGGCACTTTAGAGTTCTGGGGGGATGACCAGAATCTTAGGGGGCGACCAAGTCTGAGAGGGGGGCCGATTTCTGGAGGGGCGCCCCCTACTACCCTCCCCCCCCTGTAGGAAAAAGCCAGGTCAGTGATTATAGACTCATAGGTGGATCTGTTATATTTCACTTGGTACTTTGTTTAATATTAACTGTGCCGAGCGTGGCATGCGGTCCGTCGCACTTAATTTCTGGAGGTTACGCAGACGCTGGACTGTTGAGGTTCCTTTTTTCTTATTTTACGAGGTGTGCCTAAATTTCTGAAAGTTTACTTGGATTTGAAATTTCATTTGCTTAACAAAAAATTTAAGGAAGTCAGTGTCCATCACTAGCCTGAAATTTTTAACTTCTCGATGCTAACCTGCCTCAAGAATTTACCAGTTCTCAGTGTAATTACAGTTTTTTCTTAATATCTGCAGAGACCTTGTTTCTTTTGTTCAAACGCAAAGTATATCCATTTAGAGACTTCGAGCATCCGAGCATCATCAGCATACTCTCGACCTTTCTCGTTTACGCACTGGCGCTGTTGCGCTTAGATCAATTTTTGTCTAGAGATTCGGGCATAGAAATTATTTTTGATATTAATTCTGCAAATCGATTTTTACAAACCGAAATTTACAAAAAACTTGTCGAAGGCAACAACCAAGTTTAACATCACACCAAAACTTTTAACACATAAACTTTGTGACATTTAAGCAGTTCTGTATATTAACTACAAGATTTGACGACGTATCGTATGTCGTAATATAGACCAATATCCATTGAGTATATACCCGTATATACTCTTTGGTGCAGTTTGACGACATCGGTCGTAATATAGAACCGTTCCTTCTTTCTATGCTTGCATAGATTGATTGAACTTTAACCTTCCCTTTAATCTCAGCATATGCATAACATGTTTATGTCATAACGACATTTATGTTTTTGTACGTGAAAATAGTACGTATATATATTGTATTGCCATGTCTCTACTTAACTGTCTATATTGAAAATTTGTTCTAAGCAATTTTCGGTTTTACTCAAGCAAATGGAAAACTACAGTAATTCTTATGGAAAACTACAATGCTTGTACTATACCGGATATTTGCTTAATCGCTGTGCAATCAGTGATGAAAAATATTGGCTGTGTGTCGTTTCTCCCACATTTTACTGCTGGCATTTGGGAGAACTATTAATCACCTGCCACTTAACACAGCAGGACTTGCTCTCCTATTGTAACACTTCTACCGTATGCCTCTCTACGTGTTATGAAAATTAAAGGCCTTATAACAAGACAAAAACTGTTACACTGTAATTTTAACGTTAGCATTGTTTTTTACAAATGTAATTGTCACAAATTCTCACACAATTCACGCAAAATTACAAAATTCTCAAAACTTCACAGAAAATAACAGAATTCTCAAAACATTGACAGACTAAACTTAACAAAATGTTACATTAATAACTATACTAATACACAAATAACAAATTACTGTTCGACACTACTTCTAATGTTAAAAACTCAACAGTACAATATTTGCAATGCATTTATATTCCAATCATATGACTCATATGTACTAAATAAATCACACATTCATGGAAAAGATCATCAACTGTAGCAACATTTGCAAGTCTACCCACTAAAACATTTTTAGCATTAGCGATACGTTCATTCAAGTTAGTATATATATACACAGGATTTCTAGGTTTAGCTGGTTGTCCAGCATGCAGTTGTATTCATTTTGCTTAATTATTAGTTTTTGTACATTGAAAATTTGTTCTGACTGATTTTCGCTTTTGTTCAAACAAATAGATCACTACAGTAAATTATATTGGAAAATTATGCTTGTATTGTTTCGGTTATTTGTATAATCTGCAGTACCGCTAAAAGTGTCAGGTTGATTTCATGACTATCATTTTACAGATTGTCCTTGTCTTGTGACTTCAAAAATTAATTAATAATTTATATTCATTTTCAGTTTAAAAATTCTATGTAGTCGTTTTTCAGTTATATAAAAATACGTTACAGCTTTTTAAAAACGGTATATACATAATAAATTTGTATATTTAAAGTCATGAGTATCAATTTTAAGTTGAAATCTCCCTTCCCTTCTGTTTATGTGTTAACACTTAACATCACGTCTTGAGGCGACCAGCGGCGAAACCTTTTCTTGTTTGTTTATATATTTTTCTTAAATTTACCAAAAAACCAAGTTCAATACAGCTCCACTGATGAGCCACCTGTATCGTGAACTCTGGTCTGGCAGAGGTCGCATGCACTTACTAACGTAGGTTGTTGGATGTTGATTTGCTATTTTGCCGTAAATGTGCACCTGCTTACAAGAAATGTGTTGGCGTATGTAGCGTATGTGTAATAAGTGTAGCTTTCATTTGTTATTATAATACTACCATGGCTCCTAATCGACACCAACAAAAATAGGATGCGTGGTATGTATATATCCCTGTTTATGATGTTTACTATCCGTAGATCAGTGTCTGAGTTCGACACCTCCTTTTCATTTTATTGCCGAGGAAATGATAAAAGCTAATTTATCAAAAGCTAAAAGCTAAAATGGCCTGAAAAAGAGTTTTGGTCTTTGAAATACAATCGTTGCGCATTTTTTTTCCCCTTCCATTACCCTTTATCTTTCAAACCTAATTCCCCCACCTTTATTACCGTAATGAGGGAAAATTTTGTTTTTTGGAAATGAAGTTAATGAAATAAAGTAGGAAAATGGTTTTTATTACCCCCACCACACAACAACATAAAATTGCGTTTCACACAACGCACACGCGAGAATAAGCAGCAAAAAATTGTCAGCAAACAACAAATGAAACAAAATTTTATACGAAATTCATATGGCTATAAACTTAAAATTAATCTAAAAATTAAAAAGTAGAAAATCTGCTCTAATTGTTGTTTCTTAGCTGCTCATCAAACAAAAATTAGAAGCAGAATTTCTAACTTTTAATTTTAAGATAATTTAAGTTAATAAATTTTGCTGACAATTTTTGTGCTTATTCTTGCCTGTTCGTTGTTTGAAAAGCACTATTATGTTGTTTGTTGATAGAAAAAAAACCCACTATCAAACTTCAATCCAAAAAAACAAAATTTTCCTATACGTCAAACTCAATTAGATGCTCAAAAGGTCACTCTTACCAGTTTAAACCTAACTAAAGTCTAGTGTGCGTCTAAGAATTAGATGATTGAGTACCCTCCGAGCAAGGCCGCACCCAGGGGGGGTTCAAGGGGTCTAGACCCCCCCTTTTGGGAGGACAAAATGGAAAATTTTTTGCTATTTCTATGGCAAAAACAGCTATTTTTAAAAAATTTTCGCGCCTTCGGCGCCATAATTCACTTTTTCCTACAAATAAAGTTCCAATGTACAGTTTTTGGGCAAAAATGCAAAAATTCTTCGGCTTCTGGGGGGCTCTGCCCCCAGACCCCCGTTGCGTTTTACCTTGCCCCCCCATTTTCAAAATCCTGGGTGCGGGCCTGCCTCCGAGTCACCTTAAGATATGCTCTATAGTGTTAAGTTTGTATAATTCAGACAGGATCTTGTCCCGATTACTCTCACCACTCAAAATCATTAAAACTTTACCAATTAAGTTAAAATTTCATTTTGCAAATTTCATCAAAATTTAGGGCTGTTTATTTGTTAACTGTTCTGCTTTCGAGAAAGTGTCGTCATCGTTCAGTAAACGAGTGAATTCATTTAATATTAATTTTTTATTAACTAAAATTTGAGTGCACAAGTCATACTTTGGCTTGTGGGATTTTGCAGTTGTTTGCAGGGACTTGTGAACTTGTAGCTTGTGGCTTGATGAAACCGAAACTGGAAATTCAAATTGTGGGCAACTGGTCACAGGCAGGGACTTTGCTTGTGACTTGTGGCTTGTGACTAGTCTTTGATGAAACCGAAGTTGTTTGTGGCTTGTGAACTTGTGACTAATGATGAAATCGGCCCCTCAGGCTTAACTTTTGAGTTTCTTGACCAATAACTAAGGGAGGGGGGACCACGAGGAACTGAAAAATTTTTAAAAATTTTGCTGAAGACTTGCAGACTAGGGATTTCAGGGGGTTGAGCACGAATCTGAAATCCATTTTTCGATTCAGTTTTTCGTTAGCTCAGCATAAATTAAAGTTTTAAACTTAACATGTAAGCTTATACTGAGTTTACGAAAAGCTGAATCGAAAAACAGATTTCAGATTCGTGCTCAGCGCCTCTGAAAACCCCTGTATGCAAGTTTTCAACAATTTTTTGAAAAACTTTGGGTCCCCTTTGTCCCCTCTTACCAAACTAATTAAAAAAATTTTAAAATTCAAATTTTTTAATTTTTGAGCTCATCAGCCTTCATTATCCATTCATACAAAATTTAAAAGTTATTGGTCAAATGGGAGGAAAAGTGCAAAATGTCCGGTTTTTAAAAACACTGAGTTCAAATATCGCAAAATTTTTTTGATTCGCGAAATTCTGTTTTTTCGATAGCTAAGGGAGACGAAGGGATGCCGAAAAATTTTGTCTGACAGAAGTTGTACATAAGGGTTTTCGGGATTGCAGAACACGAATCTGAAGTCAGTTTTTCGATTCAGCTTTTTATTAGCTCATATAAGCTAAAGTATTACAATTAAGATTTAAGCTTATACTGAGCTAACGAAATGCTGAATCAAAAGTAGACATCAGATTCGTGCTCTGCGACTAGCAAGCCCCTGTATTCAACTTTTCAGCAACATAGAAGATTAAATTTTTTCGTTTCCCTTACGCATAGAAAAAAATTGGATTTCGGGAATTAGAAAAATGAAATCAGCATGGCCAAAAACATATATACCCGTACCAAATTTTAGCTCATTTGGTAAAGTTTTAAGAATTGTGAGTGATGGGGGATCGAGACAAGGCCCTTCAGACAAGCGTTATACTCGTGTGTATATACTTGAATTGCGCAAATGGTAACAAACCGGCAGTGAATATGAACGTTTAGTGAATGTTTAGCTCTGTAGCTTAATGAAGGAACACACCTGATGGCCTGTACTGAATGCAGTCTTCTATGCTTACCATTTTTAATTTCTTCACTATATAGTATTTAACCAATCGAGCCTCTTCATGCTTTTCCTGCTGTGGGATTTGTACAGAAGCTTGCTAACATGGGGGTAAGGATTGTGTCCTTTGCACTGTGCTTTTTAATCATGTGAGTTGGGTAACGTTATTTAATCATGGTATGTTCTGTCCGGACCCCCACACTGGAATTCGTGAGATTCCACCAGTGATGGAACCGGGTCACTTAGGCTTGACCCGATGACCCGGTGACCCGGTTTTCCTGAAAATTCAAAAAATTGCCAAAAATTTTTGATTTTGCCCCAAAACGCTAAATTTTTGGCTGCCAATGTTCCATGACCACCCCGAACGAATAACTATGACAGTATGTTTGCTCTAGGTTTTTAAAATTTATTTAATAGCAGCTGTAGCATTTTATGCAGAAATTAGTTGACAAAACCAATAATTTATCCGTCTGCTAAATTTCGCAATCTAAAATGAGTATATACTTGTCCAAAAGAGCGGAGAAGGAATCCTTTAAAATTTGGTTTTATCACTATTGCTTTAAATTAAATTAAATTAAATGATTCGCTTATCTTTAATATTAACCTTGGTTGTAAAAACGGTTTGCAAACCATATAATTTGATTTATGCAATGATCATGAAACCGGTAAAGCTAAAAATAATCTGCCAGATACAGGCAGATTCCCTCAAGCTGCGAAAATGCTCAAGACTAAAATATAAGAAATAAAAGTAAATTAAGGGGGGGGGGTCGCGAATTTTCGACCATCTCCGATTTTTCTCATTTTCACATATTTTCTAGTCCCCAAGGGTCCCCAAAACAAGACAGTTGCGTTTGTTGCAAAAAATTCACAATCATTCGCAAAATTCCACACATGTGTTAAACATAGGAAAATGAAAAAGTTAGGAAAATTTCGCGGTAACCAAAAGTTTGAGCGCTGTGCAAGAGTAAACGAGCTATAGCTGGGCAAAATGTTAATCTGGACTAGGTAGCGTGTTAATATCTATATGAGGTATTTTTGTGTTAGCTCAGCGATTTTATAAAAATTTCCAAAGTTGGGTGAAGCTGGTTTTTGCACAAATTTGACTTACAAAAACGTCACCAAAGAAATGTTTCGTCGTGGCCTGAACTAACCGTTTACTGCACAGATTTCGCGTATAGATATTAACACAGTACACAAATAGAGGTTCAATTTCCATGCGCAAAATCCATGCTGCTACTTGTGGATAGTTCATACTTTTGGTTACCGCGTTGGCGTTTTGCCTCAGAATATGCCATTTTCTCAATTTTTTGGATATAATGGTCCATAAGTCGGGTGAAAGCCGAGCTATTCCAACCAAATTCGGTGTGCCAGTTTGCACATATGAAAGGAAGATGTGCGCTAAATTTAACTGCAATTGCTGGTGTTTAACTGTGGATGCATGCCTTACGGAGGCCTAAAGTCAAAAAATCCCAAATTTTCAAATTTTTCAAATACAGCCAAATTTTATATCAAATTGAAGCTCTCGATGTCCTGAACATTTTATCTTCTTGCACCAAGTCTCTACAAAGCAGTATGAGAAAGTTAAGCCGCATTAAAGTTTGAAGTAAATAACAGTCGGAAGGAGCTTGATCAAATGGTTCAAACGCCGTTTCTCGTTCGTTGCTTGGCGTATCATTGTAATTTGCACAGCAATAAATAGCCCAAGATAGAGGCTTCAGTTTGATGTATTGACCATACCGTAGTCTTTTGTCATCCCATGTGTACACGTCTTCGAAGCCCTTAGCGAGTCATAGTGGCGTAAATACTAAATTGTAGAGATTTGAACTGCAATATCTTTTAACTGGGTTGACCCTCGACTCTAAAATTGTGTCTTGTTTTTGGACACATATGGGGGTATATTACACCCGAAAATGAGCGAAATCGGTGACTATAAAATTTGGTACCCGGCGACCCCCCCCCCCTTAATAGTGCACATCGAAAAAATTAAGCAAATTGATATTGCACATCGAACACAAACTTAACTTAAAATTTTAGCTTGGTAAGCCAAACATTTTTAAAATTTGAGGTAAATTCAGAAAACCGGGTCAAGACCGGGTGGAAGCTCTTGACCCGGTGACGCGGTGACCCGGTCCAAAAAGTGACCCGAACTGACTCGGTGACCCGGTGACCCGGTTCCATCTCTGGATTCCACCTGGAGGCAGCTAACTGGACACCCATACAAATGCGTTTCTGCCCATGACTGGCTGATCAGGCTAAGAAATTTATTAGTATTTTCAGTAATAATAACGTAAAGTTTGGCTAAGCTACAAAATTCAATGACTTCGTAGCAGTTTTTCTGTTCTCTTCATTTATATATATAAAATTGTTGAATATATATAATATTCCTGGGTGTCACGTTTTTGTGTCAGAAAGAACAGGAAGAACAGGATAATGCTAGATAGTCTCAGAAGTATTTTTCAATCTAACTTATTCAACCGATTACACTGGGCTTTTTCTAGGCGAAATATAGGGGGGGGGGGCAAAAGTGGGGGCCCCTAGTAGAAAAATCCCAGTAGTAGACTGGCTTATTTTTACTGGGGCGGCAACCCCAAAAATTGGCAGCTTTTGCCATTTTTACCCTACGTTTTCAAACAGATTTCCGGCTTCGCCGGATTTTTAACGATCTTTTTCCTTTTTAGCCAAAAAAACCATTTAAAATTAGTCATTTTTAGCAATTTTTAGCTGTGTCTACACAAAAAAACCCGCAAAAATTCGAAAACAGTTTCCAAAAATATGCCCGCCCCCATTTTAGGTGACCCCCATCATTGGGGGGGGGGGCGTGAAGCCCCCCTCCCCATAAGGTTTGGCCTATAAATAAACCAGGTGGACGGTTCTGTCTTTCGAGTTCGAGGTAACGGTCTTATGTGCTTACAGAGGTACGAATGAGCCACAGTTTTTATTTACTGGTACACAACCTTTTTAATTATTTTACTCATTTTCATTTCAGACGTGGTGTTCGCCGTCGCCTGTTGGTAAAGGTGGATCGATGCTGCAATTCGGAAAGTTCTGATAGTCTTTATCTGGTCAACTACGTCGGAATAGGCTATGTCCTTTTTCTAGTCCTGTTCTCATTCGGTGTAAACGTATCCTATACTTGTCCGAAACTCTACGGATGGCATGAGTGCCGACTGCCCATTGCTGTGGCCCTGTTCATTGTAGCCAATTTGCTGATCAATTGGATGTTGTTTCTAAGGTATTGAATTCTACTATATACAATTTGTAGTGAATTTGCTTTGTGAGTAAAGTAATACGATAAAGAATAAGGGAGAGAAAATAGGGTTAACGTCCAGGATGTTAGGTTTTAGTTAAGTTTAAGACTGGATATTAGGATTAGCTTATTTGTACGTATATGCTTGTTTAGGTTATGCGAAAACAGAAATTCCGTTTACCACCTTACCACACGCAAAGGCTTCGTACATTTTTGTAAACTGGATATAATAGCCGGTTGGCCAATAATCGGAAATCCTACTATATGCAGAAAAATTGTGTTTTGTATTGATCTTTGTTTTTCTTACTTTAGTTATGTTAAGCTCAATCGCCCATCATATCATGCCTATATCATGGCCCATGGAGAGTCTACCATAGTTGACTTTGAGACTGGTGAAGTTACCATGGGGAAATCTTCTCAGCCCTACTTAACCACTCAGCAGGATACTGCGTTTTCCAAATTTTGTCGCACTTGTGAACAGGTATACTGATATAGTAATCAGTGGCGCACATAGAAAATTTATTCGACGAGAGTGGACCTCAAAAAATGTGGGGGCAAAGCCCCCAAAAGGGAAAATTTTTGTAAATGTCAAAAAAATTGCTGTGGAAAGGACTACAAAGCAAAAAGAATCGCAAATTAGGTAAAAATTGAGTTAAGTTCGTGCCGAAGGCGCAATGCGCAAAGTGTAAATTTTCGTCGTTGGCGCGAAAGTTTTCTAAAATTTCTGTCCGCACTTCGCTTCTAAAAAGTTTTTCTTTACGTCCGGTTTCGGGAGGGAGGAGCGGTCGCCCCCCGCCCTCTCTCTAAGTGCTCCTCTGATAGTAACTAATTGCGACTTGTTTTTACTATTGAAGCAATATGAGCGTAAACTTGTAAGTCGTGAGATCGAATCATTGCTGAAGTGACAATTTCTTTTCTTTACAATATCATAGAGGTCGCGGCAGCGACCCCTATTATATGAGGGAAAATGGTCGAATGACCGTGTAAAACAAGGCTGCGCAGAAGCTGCGCAGATTCCTGCGCAGATTATGTGCGCAAAAAATTGTACGTGTCGAGTTTAGTATATTTGCCAAGTTTCATCCCCGTACCACTTTCCGTTAAAAAGTTGCCCCAAAAATCGCTTAAGAGAGTGATGTTTTTTCCGGTTTCTCGCTTTTGATGTCTCATAAGCTAGCTAGCTCATAACTAGCTACAAAACTAGCTTTCCAAAAGTGGTAAATTTGGTATCAAATCAAAGCCCTAAGCGAGCTGAGCAAGTTTTTTCATAGAACTGCATGCTCAAAGTGGCTGTGGAGTGCTGTGGTGGGGTGGGGTGGGGACTTAGGCGATTTTCAGTCAAAAATGAAAATTTTCAAAAGTGGTCAAATTTGGTATCAAATGAAAGCCCTAAGCGAGCTGAGCAACTTTTGTCATAGAACTGCATGCTCAAAGTGGCTGTGGAGTGCTGTGGTGGGGTGGGGTGGGGACTTAGGCGATTTTCAGTCAAAAATGAAAATTTTGAAAAGTGGTCAAATTTGGTACCAAATGAAAGCCCTAAGCGAGCTGAGCAACTTTTGTCATAGAACTGCATGCTCAAAGTAGCTGTGGAGTGCTGTGGTGGGGTGGGGTGGGGACTTAGGCGATTTTCAGTCTGCCCTAAGCGAGCTGAGCAACTTTTGTCATAGAACTGCATGCTCAAAGTGGCTGTTGAGTGCTGTGGTGGGGCGGGGTGGGGACTTAGGCGATTTTCGTTCAAAAATGAAATTTTTCAAAAGTGGTCAAAATATATAGTATCTGCTTGCGCATGGTGTTCGGAAATACATTATGTTGGTTCTTTTTTGCGCATGCATATGTAAAAGAATGGAAAACAAGAACCAAAAATGCTCCTTCGTCACATGTAAAATACATATGAGTACTCTCAGGCAGGTTGTACAAACACGGAAACTAGCCTGTAAAACGCATATATATATATATATATATATATATATATATATATATAGATATATATATATATATAGATATATATATATATATATATATATATATATATATATATATATATGAGTGGCGTTGAGGTTGTAAATTAAGGAAAACAAGTTGCAACGGCTTAACATATGAGCCTGTCCTACAACGAGGCTCATGTTGACGTCCCAGTGCAGGTTTCTTAAAGATCATCAGGTCATCATATTAAAGAAAAAACGAATGAATAGACATAACTGGGATTATTCTAGGGATTTTTTCTTGGGGGGGCCCTCGGGGGGCTAAAAATTGTGCTATTTTTATAGTAATCGCCAAAAATAAGCGAATTTAGTGCTTAAATAGGCAAAAATCGACTAAAAATCTCCGGCGGGGGCGACGCCGGAAAATTTTTGAAAATTTGGCCTTTTGAGCGATTTTTTCAGGACAAAAGTTGGTACCAAAAGGGGCACCCACTTTTTGGGGGGGGACGATTTTGGGGGGGGGAAGGGTGTTTATGGGGGGCCCCCGCCCCCCCCACAGTAGAATAAGCCCAGCATAACATGTTAACATTGTGGCTTGAAAGAAATGGACAGAACGAAGTAAACTGCGACACCTCAAGTTTAACTGTACATGCAAGCTGATGTTTCCCGAAGCACCATGGCACCTACTATTTCCGGAAGCACTATAGTACACCTACTGTATTCTCGGAACACTATGACACACTACTCTCACATACGTAATGCTTTCCCCACATGGCTCTGAGTCAGAGCGCAGAGTGGCATGCCGTATAATGCGTATGCACAGTATAATGTCTTAGCGACAAGATGTGTGAAGGACATTTTTGTAATGAAAAGCTTTACGTGCTATTTATATGAAGGTCAAATATCGACAAATTATATTATGACATACGCCAATATGAGCCTCGTTGTAGGACAGGCTCATATGTTAAGCCGTTGCAACTTGTTTTCCTTAATTTACAACCTCAACGCCACTCATATATATGCATTTTACAGGCTAGTTTCCGTGTTTGTACAACCTGCCTGAGAGTACTCATGTGTATTTTACATGTGAGGAAGGAGCATTTTTGGTTCTTGTGTAACTTATATGTTTAACGTTTTATGGTTTCACTGATTTATTGTCTTGCAGCATGTCCCCAAACGATGCCATCACTGCCCAGTCTGCAACTATTGTGTTCTGAAGAAGGACCATCACTGTTTCATTACCGGAGGCTGTGTTGGTTTTGGCAATCAGCGCTACTTCATTGTGTTCCTATTCTATGCCTTCCTGGCTGCCTGTTACGGCATGCTGTGGACCTACAGACTTATGAGTGACCTCTTCCCGGCTCTGTGGCCCTACGGTTGGCTCAACTACTGTGCTCCGGTGGCCCTGGGTCGCTACTTCCTCCATGGTGACATCCCATTTGTTGCTGTCATCGGCAGTGCCCTAATGTCTGCCCTGTGGGCAGGTGTGACGGGGTCCTCGGGCTTTTTCTGTGCCCAAATTTACTGTGTCATAACGGGGACCACTCTGTGGGAGCAGGTTCATCGTCTTGATATTCAGGATGGACTGACGATTCGACAGCGATTTGAAACGGTCTTTGGTCCATGCTGGCCGATAAATTTTCTCTTTCCTTTGCCCTATAGGAACAAGCTGTTTCCAGGCATTGCATCGTTTCTACATGCTTCCTATTTGAAGGATGTTTGACTTGGTTTTAGGTTTATCGTTTTATGCAATGCAAATATAGCTTTTCTACTTGTTTTTACTGCTATGTACACTGGAAGCTTTAGATTCTGTCCGCACTATTTGCGTTTTTTAAAGCATTGTTAGTAGGCTTGGCTCGTAGTTACTTGAATATTTTACTGCTAGTTCCCGTTGTTTGTTCCCAGTCCAGGATTTGTGGAGGGTTTCAAGAGTGTAACACCAAAGTCATAGTCGAAAGATTTAGTTAAGGGTTTGATCAATGATAACAGGCTGCTAAATTTTGGAAATATCACCCTCAACTTAACTCCAGGTCTATGGGCTTGTAGGGACCAAATCCAAAGAAGGATAACAGTCAAGCTGCTGTTTTCTTTGGTTTACAATGCTTGTGATGCTGTTTATATTCCTTTATCGCTACATATCATATGTTTATTTATAACTAGTGTGAAGTACTACTAAATTTTGCATATGATTGTTAATTCAGTTCTTTAAATATCTGGAATTTGAGCAATCCAGTGCGTTTATATATGGGGTGGGGAAACGATGGGGATCGCGAAGTAGAAGCTTCGGACTCATCAGACCCAATCTTGTGATACTTTGTAAAAAATTCAGGTAACACATCACATATAGACCACAACTTTAACGTTAAATTACTTAGCAACCGTTTGAGTTGCAACTTCTATTTTAAATGTCATTAAATGTGTATAGTTATGGGCTAACATATCAATGGAGAAAGTCGAACACTGGCCCGAAGATGGACACCCCCCACCAAATTCAAGTTATTGCTAAAACTCCTTACGACTGTGTGCTCTTCATTCATGTTTATTCAATCCAATGGCTTTGCTATGAATAAAAGGACTTGTCTGCGTTTAGACTAAGTTATGACAGATTAGACTAGTTGGATTTGGTTCTGAATTTACATTTCTCTAGCCTGCCTCTGAGTCTGTCACTAAGTGTCTCTGTCTCTATTGGGTGCACACTTGTCTAGCTTAAGGTGCTGCTGGTTCGGGTTCGTGTATTTTTGGGCTTTAAGAGCGCAATTGCCGTTGAAATTCATTCAAATTACGACAATTACATCATTTAGCCTAGAAAACATTTTAGAAAAGTCGCTGCTTCAGGCCTGTTGCGGTTCCTTTTTTTCCTTTTATTTCCTTTTTTTCCTTTTTTTCGCCCAAAATTCCTTTTATTTCCTTTTTTCTGTCTGACTTCAAAAAGTCTAGGAATTTACAAACTTTTTAAGCAAAATTTACGTTTTTGCCCATATTTTTTCAAAAATTTCCGGCTTCGCCGGGATGTGATCATATGGATTTTAATTTCAAAGTTGGTTCTATATTTTGGACGTATTTAATAATAACTTGAATTGGCTTTACGTTTTGTATTTTAATCTATTTGGCTGGAAAAGTGTAGTTTTAAGCTATAGTAACGGCTGAGCTTTTGCAGTTCCTAGAGTGCACGAAATAGCAAATTTTAACGATTTTATTTTCAGCACATGTATTTTTTGTTACGCAACGCTAAGATTATATAAATTTTGATTTTTGATTTGTCGTTTTCAGGACTTTGCAGAAAATTTCCAACATTATCTAAACTTCTCGTTTTATCTTTGAGATTTTAAAATATCTGAAATAGTTTACTATGACAGCCTGTTTTCTTTATGAATGCGAGCTTATTTATACAGTTTAAAAAGTGAAATGTATTAACAATGCGGAATTTGATAGAGGTTCGTGTTAACCTGGACCGGTTCTATTTAATTTTGTCGTCCAAGATAATTGCTTTTCTTTCTGGAATAGTGAAAACTTCTAGAGCTAAAATTTTTTGAACAAAATATGTTACTGCTATTTCAGTTTTAGTTCTCTCTCTTTTCTCAGTTTTCTCAATTTAGCGACTACCTTCCCACCTAGGGTTGGATTTTGCAGAACACCCATTGCGGTAGAAACTACCAGGGATGCACAGGGGCCTCTCCCCGGCCTCGGTGGTCAGGCCCCGGTCAGGAAGAATTTGGGAAATTTCGCTAATTTTTGACCCAAAGTTCGAAATTTCGAAAGACAAAAAGATGTCAAAGTGTTTACAAATAGTTTTTGCTCACCGATTTGAATGAAAATAACAATTGTAACATCTGTGTGCTAGGGATTGCAAACTTTCAATTTTTAAGAATTTTTTTGAAAATTTTTAATTTAGACTCTCTATTTCCTGGCCCCGGTAGTGGCGCATTTCTAGAAACTACTTATAGTAGAGAACATAGCTTCAGTGTTGCTCTTGAAGTCCCAGGCATTCCGTTACTTGAATCTGGACCATTTTATTTCTCAAAAAATTGGAATTTTCGAACATTTCCAGCACTTAATTTTTCCAAATCCAACATCATAAAAATCTGAAAATTTTCCAACTTATCATAAAAACCTAAAAAAGTCCATCACTGTCTAGTCCCTGCCTACTATAAGTCTGTGTATATATGCATAAAAGTTTACAGGCGGCAGTACAGATTTCAGGAGCCATTTTCGGATGTCAATGTAAAAAAATCGCTCGGCTTCCTCGAATCTATCAGATCAGAATACATTTTTAAAGCAAAATAATATTAATGCGTTAGCGTAGTAGCAAGAAAATAGCCTTTAAAGTTTGTTATTTTTGCCAGTTTTCATCGGAAAAATTCTTTTTTTTCTTTTTTTCTGTTTCAAAATTCCTTTTTTTATTCCTTTTTTATTCCTTTTTTCTGAGGAAGGCCGCGCAACAGCCCTGCTGCTTGAAAATTTGTGTTTAGGAGAAATTTGTTTTAATCCACTATAACTTGCGCACTGTGGGTACCCTACACGGACGAACTTATAATCATTTGAATCATCTCACCAAGACCTACAACTTTGCTCTTGAGAGTATTCTTCGACTCCTTCCGGTTTAAGAGATAACAGCGAAAATTGATTTTCGAGGTCCAAAAACTGGCCATTTTTCGAAAAATCAAATATTGCAGGATTTCGACAGTTTCAACAGCGGTCCGTCGGTCAAGTATTGATCATATTTGTAGTCCTAAAGCACGTCATGGGAAACGGAGAGCTCTCTCTGCACCTACGCACAGCAACTAAAATGTGAAATTTTGAAAATCGCAACCAGATTGTTCTGGCGGATTTCTCTCAACTCGTGCAACCAATTAGAAAATGGCTTTAATCACGCATTTTTGGAACAATTGCCGAGGGCTATTTTTTATGGTTTCGCGTTTTGTCTTTCGAGAGAAATAAGCGTCCAAGCATGAAAATTTTGACGAAAATCAGACAAAATGTACATTT